>WEIS01049944.1:698-29521 GCA_013389965.1 Todus mexicanus | reverse complement strand
ACATTTCCAGCATGGTTAAATTCTCTGTCTAGGCTGATAAGTATCCAAGCTTCAAAAAAATTACAGATTACAGCAGAAATCAAACCCGCTTTTGGCACTGTCTTCTCCTGAAGAAGGGGAGAACTGTAGTTTAATTCTCAGGAAAGAGGAAAAGTAGCTATGGTTCTGGAGAAGAGCAGATCAGGAGAGTGAAGGATAGTCGGAGACTTACAGTGTCAGGAAATTGCCTGGGATGACTTAAAAAGAAACTTTTCATATGGTCCCCTGTGATCCCTTCATCAGCCACGGTAGCAATATACTAGGGTACAATATGCTAGGGTATAAGGGAAAAGTGAGAGCTGCATTAATAGTAATAATGACACTGAAAGTGACTGCTCTCCTTGTATCATCAGGATTCCTAGTCAGGTGATGTTTTAAGAAGAAGTCACTGTCTAGGAGCACTGGATGTGATTGTTAAGATGCTGCAGTAAAGCGTTAGAAAATAAGATTTCCAAACTTGCACCCATTTAATGAATTTTGTCTGCTGTAAGACTGTCAACAGCTTTATCCAGCACTGAAAAATGATGCAGATCACCTAGAAAACTTTGCACTGTGATGTCAAGTAGAAAAATCAAGTGAGCAGCATCTGGAGAAAAACACAAAGACCAAAGTGTTGGACAAGGGTAGTTCTCCATGAGTTCCTTACATTAATCTTCTCAGCCAGAAACCACCAAAAAGAATAGCAGGACTTCACACTACTTTCTACTTTCTGAGGAGCATGCCGATCATGCCTGTGCTTTTGCTCAGTATTGGCAATTCTGACAGTGTTGAAAACATTTAGTCTTTTCCATTCAGCTTGTCTTCAGATGAAATTCATGTTAGACTTGCACATCTTGAATATTAGCTGTTGCTGAGCACTCCTTGCAGATGCAGAAGTGAAAATGGAACGAAAAATGGACTAAGATTTAACTGCTTAAGTGATCCTTGGATTGTCCAAGCATTTAATCTGCTTATTATTTATATTTTGCCGTGAGTTTCCTTGAGGAACCCCATGAGATTTGTAGTGCACAAACAGAACAAAGAGACAAATCCTGTCCCTGAGACCTTATTCTCTATACAATGAATCTGAGTTGATAACTCCTACCCCCTCTGCTTGGTTTAAAAGTATTTATGTGACATGTAATACTTGGTGATGTTACCCTTTGTCACAGGCAGCAGTGTGGTCACAGCATGCAGAAAGCCTGAATCCTGAGCACACACAGTTAGTCCTCCACACAGGTACTCCGTGCCCTCTGCCAGAAATATTTGCCATGTCCTTGACCCTTTTGTGTCTCGCTCTCAACTTTAGCACTTCTGCAGCTTTGCAAATCTGGCCTTAGGATGGCAAGTGGGAGGAGTTTAAAAGAAAGATAAACTACCCACAGGTCAAGGAATTGAAGTGTTTCTTAAAGGAGAGGCATAAAATCTTGCCAAAACGATGAAATCATGTCGAGAAGAAAAGCATCCTGAATGATCCCACTGAGCTCAATATGGGGCTTTGTATTGGCATGTGTCTGTAAATTGAAGCTCAAAAATCCAGAAACTGGGCTACAGAGAGGCAGCAGCAAGCTCCAAGTGAGTCTCAAAAGATTTTTTTGTAGCTCTGCCTCAGTGTTACCAGCTAAGAGGGGAAGGGAGCAACTTGGTGCCTGGGGAATAAAAATACATCACCCTACATTTGAAGTGTATTTACATGATTCAGGTTCTGTCTTAGTGATACTGGCCCAGGACAGTGGTGGTTTTTTTTTTTATCCTAAAAAAAGGATAATATTTTTCAAGATGTCAGGGTTTTTTCTTTCTAATTTTTCTCCTCCTGACACTAATCAGCTGCAGCTCATAGGCTAGGGCTGCTATTGCGCAGCACAACTCTTTCTGGGCACTAGACAGCAATACTCTTTGCACTCACATGAACCCAAGGCAGGAACAGGCAAGGGTAGGCTGAGAAAGAGAATAGCTTAGAATTTAGAGGAGATTGAAAGAACTCTGCTTTTGACCACTGAGGAAAGGTTTGGTGCCTGGGAATCTTTGCCACTAGAGAGCAATGGAAGCCTTAAAGTACATACATCACCCACTTAGTTTAAAAGACTTCCCTGTCTGCCACTGAATAACATGGGTTGTCCTTTCATGTTTGTTCTAAATCCAATCTAAAGGGACTAAAGATCAGTTGTGGAAACTTTAGTAAGGCTCTCTTAAAATTATATTCCAGGTACACATGAAATATTTTAAATATTTCAATCCTTTTTCTTTTTTTTTTTCTGGTTAGCAAAACACATTTTTACAGGATGCTAGAGATTTGATATGCAGTTTTTCGGGGAGCAATGAGTCAGTACCTATTCTAAATCAACTCATCCATGATATTAAACACATGACTAAGTTTCTTAGAGCCTCATACATTTTTTATTTTTCCTCTTGCTTTCATGGAAATGGACATTTTCACTACAGTCTTCAGCAAATAGGGGCAAAACTTCTGTTTGCCTCTGCATTGCTTCCTCCCTCTGCTCTTCAGTCACATGAGAAATGGCATCCTGCTTATTGCTGAAGTCACAAAATAACTTCTATTCTAACCATGATTATGAAAATCCAGAAATAAAGGATTACCAACTGTCTATCAGTAGAGCGTCCTTGAGACCAGTCTGGTCTTCAAAAGTTGTGAGTAAACTGTTGGGGAATTCCTGAGATTTGATTTCTCAGTACATGGCCAGGGGTGCAGTGGGATCTTCACATCATCCAGTGCAAGAAATGCAGCAACTTCCAGTCAGCTGTTGGTGCTCACTGCCAGCCGTTCACAGTTCTGCCCACATATCTCAGCCTCTCCGGCTTGTGGTTCTCAACGTGCTGACTCTGAACATGAGCTTATGCTTTTCAGCTCTCTTCATACCAGAAGAAGCATGAAAATACTTGAGCTTCATTTTTAAAGTAGCATGCAAGAATGAGGGAGGCACCTCTACTACAGGTTGAGGAGATAGATCACTGTCTCCTCTTTCATGCCTCCCTCCCACTCTAGCCTAGGAGGAATGCATGCACACACACATATGCACAACCTTTCTGAGGGAAGTGATAAAAGCAAGTAAAACCATACTGTCTATGATAGGTGATATGTTTACTGAAATGAAGGACTTTAGCCACCTCTGTCCACAGCACATTTTGTCCAGCAAACAACACAGTTTCTTTTACTTCACTAGTAGCAAATGCATCATCAGAGCAGATCAGTAAATGAAACAGGAGGAAAAGACAGTGTGTACTGACATCATTTGGGGATGCCCAGCCTCCAGCCCATGCCTCGGATATAGTCCACTGAGACATACGTCCCCTGTTGCTCAAAGAGTCTTGAAATAAATGATGACTGGGGATATTCAGTCTGACCAGCTTCTTGAGCCAGTACTAAACTCTGATCCAACTAAATCCCAGCTCTACTCCCACCCTATCTACTTGACTAGCTGCTTTGCATTCCTCAGCTCACTTTTCTATGCTTGCTTTACTCGTACTGTTCACTCTCTCCTAACTCCTCATCTAGTCTTTCTTCCAGGTTCCTCATTCACAGTGATTTCCAGAGTCCTCCATTAGATTTGTCATCTGGTCTCATCTTCTTGTTCTAGTGTCTTTTCCTAGACATTTCCCACCATTTCTGATCACTAATTTAACCCATCTCCCTTTCTTACCTCCCTCCTACCAACCTATTTGCTCTCTCTCAGACTCTTCTGGATCTTCATCTCAATCCTATCAAAAACTAGATCCTTATCTACCCACCCCAGCCTTTTCTTTCAGTTATTTCCATCCCACTGCTCTCAACACCTTGGCAGCCCATTCCAGCTTTCCTCTCTTATGCTGCAGCTTCCACACCATACCATACCACACCACACCACACCACACCACACCACACCACACCACACCACACCACACCACACCACACCACACCACACCTCACCACACCACCCACACTAAGTACAACATTCCTGTCCTGACCAGCTCCCCGTTTTTCTCTCCCATACCTCAAAGATGCAGCGTGGTGACTGTTGATCACAGATCACATGTGTAAACTTCATCCAGCAACAGTAACAGCTGGGAGACAGAAATGTGGGGAAAGTCATGCACAGCCTGAGGCTGCAGTCTGCTCGAGTGGATGGACTCTGGGAGAGTTTAATTCAAAACTGGAGTCTCTGCTGAAAAAATCTGTTATGCACAGGCTCTAAGGTCTATAACACAGTCAAACTTTGGTAAAATTTCATAAGGGTAGCAAGAAGTTCATCTTCGAAAAGTAGGCCACCCAGCTTGCAAACAGGAAGTTCCTCTACCAAAGGATGAATTTGCTAAAGCTATTTAAAGAAAAGCCTGCCAGAATTTTTTAACATGGTAAAAACAATGTTTTTTTTTTCTTAGTTGTGTTTTCAGAAACAGCTGAAAGCTTTTGACTGAAGTTTTGTAGAACATTGTCCGGAGGCAAACATCCAGCATGGAAAATTCCAGACTGAACAATTCATGTGTGGCAAAATTATATGCAGCTGATAGAAGGGCTGTGAGTTCAGAATTGATGGATAATTGTCATAATAGCACTACCAGTCTGACTGCCACACAATAATGTTTTAACCAAATTGGGTAGCGTACTACTGCTTACCAAAGAGTTGCAAAGGCAGAGTGCAATTTCTTTTAGCTTGGAGGTGATTATAGCATTTAACTCCATTCATTCACATAATGGAAATACGAATTTGAAACCCAACAGATTGTTTTCAAAGGCATTATGAACCACAGATAAATAACTGTTCTGTCAAAGTCCCAAAGATAATTAATATGAAAGTCTGTATGCAATATATATGTGTGTTACCATAGCCATCTGTATCAGTAATACTATTACAGGAACACTATGTTAAATTCCTTTTAAAAAATGTTTTATTATCAAGTTTAACTTAAATGCTTTATTTCTCATGCAAAATATGAAGATAGGATCAAGACTCTTTTCTGTTCAAATGTACAGAATTGCTGTATTCGACATCTCTAGCAAATAATTGCAGAATGGACAGAAGAAGATGGTTTTGTCAAAATGCTGTGAATACAAAAAAGCTTTTAGTGGGGTTTACAAGCTAAAATGGGAGTAGTGTGGGATACATACGGGGAAGTAGATTAGGATTTAGATCAAGTCTCTAGTTCTTTTCCATTAGGTTGCTGTGTAAATCATTTCTCTTCTGTGACTCATTTCTTCCCTGGTAAACAGCATGTGAAGGACTGTGTGGTGTTGCAGGTGAACTATCAGTTTCTCAGCTTCTTCTGGAATGCTCTTAGGTCAGTTCTGCTACATTTGGCCACCTAACCAAGTAACGCCAGCCTCATCAGTGCTAGAAAATATCTTTCCAGCAGATGGCAGATATTGCTTATCCAATGTAATCCCGTCATTCAGATCAGTATGGCCACTGTGGGACCTGCAACAGAGTAAAAGAAGGAACTAAAACCTGAATAACTGATCCTCAAGATACACGTGATGCAAAACTATGCTGGGTAGCATAATTACATTTGCCTTATTTCATATGTGTTTATTAGCAGAGATTTCCTAGATGTATGCTTCTCTTTCATTATGCTTTCTTTACTGAAGTTTTTTTTGAAAAGAATATTTAAGTGAAGTAATGATAAGAGACCTAGCTGCTCAAAACTAAGGGAAACTGTTCTCATTTGGGCATGCATATGTGATGTTCGAGTACTAATATTTCATGTTACTGAACGACATATATCGTCACCGATAGTGTGAGTTAAGAATCCAAACTCTTTAGGACTTGATGTCAATTGAGCATTTTGTAATAGGAGCAACTCATGCAAGAGTGGACAATGTATAGCAGATTTAAAGGTATGATATACTTCACAGAAAATCTTGAAATTGGCTCTATTTTTACTGCCATTCATCCTACTGTACTCATTAGTTCCCTCAGTCCTTTATATATATTCACAGTCAGAGAAGTTACAGTAAAGTTCACCTCATAGTGTAAGAAGCATAAAATATATGATCAGATGGAGAGCTCTAATTTCACTGCTCTGTGCTTCATTCTTTTATTATTTGTCTACTGCTTAAGAAAAATTTTCCAACTGGGGCAAGGTAAGGCAAAGGAAATAGTAGGAAATAGCTTGATATTTGCAAAGAGTCACAATTCAGTGACCTCTCTTGCAGACCCTGAACTATTTTCCAGATCTAAGTTGCAATATGAAAGACCATCTTCTAGATGAATCATATCAAATGTGCTTTGCATACTGATTTTTCTTTTGCACTTTCTGAATCAAAGCTCCCAGGCTCCCATGTGAGAGATATTGTAGCATCTAGGCTTTTATTCATTAGCCATACAGCTGGGAAGACAAAAATTATTCTACCTTGGTACTCTAAAAATGGCATGCAAAGGAAACTAATGAGTGTTGTAACTTTTTTTTTGCTTGGGATTTGTCTTTCTGGCTAGGTTATTTTGATTACATGGTACTCTAGGAGGCTGTTTCTTTCCTTTTCTTTATCTTAAATTTTCTTCAGTCCTGTTTCTGATTTTTTTTTTTTCAGTGAAACACTCTTTAGAGAATTACCGGCTTGTGCCAGGAGAAGGATCATTTCCAGGCAGCGTCTTCGCATCTTCACTCTTAACGGGAAGTCTTACCTAGTTGCTTACTATGGTTCTGTGAAGATAAATTTAAATGCCCCTGAACACCTGGAAATAAACAACTCTTTAATTTCTTTATTATAATAGCAAGTCTCTTGGCAAAACTAGTTAATGCCAGATGACACTTTATTGCTGTTGATATTATTGTTCTGTGGGTAGGAGTTTTACCCACATTTAATGTTGAAGCCATTCCATACAGCAGAATGTATCACAAAGAGATTGTAGAATCTTTTTTTCATTGGTTTTCCAGCATAAACTTGAGTGATGCACCAACTATTTATGTTGAAGTCAGTTTAATCCGAATAAAGGTCTCAGAATTTGTTTCTGAATTAATGGGATTTCCTATGAGGTATATACCAAAGATTAAGTATTGAAATTGTCCACTAACAAGTCTTGCTGTCTCCTGCTTCATAACTCAGGGATAAGTATGTCCAGCAGAAAATGTAACGTTCTGCAAAGTCTATCTTTCTTGCCAGTGTGAAATACTTCATGAAGTGTTCAGCAGCACCTACATCAGTATGTAACATTGGGCTGTTAGACTTCAAACATGAATAAGAAGAATTTAGGATATATATATGTTTCTAAATTATCTCTGCAGACAGACAGGGGACCAGCGTGGCAGCAAATGCATGATACAATTTCTGTCAAGAATAGGAAGCAAATAACACTTGGTCATAAATAGGTGTAGCAGGAGCCTGTATGCTTATTTGCATTATTCTTCATTCTTCTAAACACACTGTGCTGCTGTGTCATTGCCCTGATAAGGGTCAGGAAATTTGTCTGAGTTGTAGTCTGGTTTGTTAAGATCTAACTCTTGTGTGCTCTTTCCCTTGCAGGTATCTGGAAGGAGAAAAAGATGAAGACGGGGAAAAAGAAAAAGGCTGCCTAATTAAACACTTCTGCTTATCTTTCCTTCTGCCCTGTTCACTGCTGCAGGTGCTGGAAGACTGAAACATAAATGTTTCTATGCATCAACTGAAACAACAATCCTCTCCTTAGAATCTAGAACTTAGAAGACAGAATTTTTTTTTTCTTCTTGAATCAAAACTTATAGACCAGATGTGACATAAATGGTGATATATCTAACACATTTATCATTTCACCTCTACGCATCTATACAGGCCAAAGCATGAAGGAATATAGCTGGAAAATAGCAGTCAGCAAGAGAAACTATTGAGGTTTAAATCTGATTTAACACTGCTAGCAATTTCATGGTGAGATTAAAAGTAACATTACTTAACATGAAGTTGATTATACAATCTGATATATAAAATTCAGTTGGAATTTGGTCATGTCCTGGACAGTTTATTTAGGCATGAGATCTCCAGATCATGAAGTTCCTATATCCCCACATTGCTTGAACTTCACATACAATATTCCCCAAGATGCATGTACATAGAAGCAAGGAAGGATGGAGAAGAAAGAGTCTGAACCCTTCTACGATGCAGCGCAGTAGGAACAATGCAATTAGAATCAGTTAAGTGCTCTCAGGAAGAATGTCACTCTTGTTAGAATACCTGAGGGTGTAAAGAAGCCGACTCAATTTTCTCAACCACACTGCAAAGTGCTTTGATGGTTAGACATTCCCTTTCACTGAGAGCTCCCATAGGAGATGGGTACCTCAAAACTTTAAAGGTCTGTCAGTAACTCAGTTTCTCATGGTTTCTTAATTACTAAGGCCGTGAGTGTAACTGTGAAGCACTCAGAGTTCACAGTACAGAAGGTTATTTAAAGAACAGAGATTGACACTTCTCATTCATTATGATGAGGTTTCTTATAAATCAAAATAGAACATTTGGAACTAAACTATGGGAATAAATTTGTACTACAACTGCTATAATTGAAATGAATGCTTAAATTGGCCCTAAATACAGCTGCAGAGCATGAAAACAGATTTGTAAAACTTGTTGAGTTTCGCTGCATGTAGATTTTCCACGAAGGCTCTTCATAACTGAGTTTCTTGTAACACTGTTCTTCCTTCTGCCATCCACTCTGCCATCACTGCCTGTGTGCTGTGTGCCCCTTAAAGGTGCCCTTTTCTTTACTGAACATATTTACAAGAAAGTACTCTTCTCTTTTACATGTTCTTTGGAGGAGGATCTCAGATATGAAACCCACGTGAATGATACAAATCTGCAGAATCATGGAACTGCATGAAACAATATTTCTCTCTGAGCAATCTTTCCCAGATCATCCATACCTTTATAAAGTGTTTTTTCATCATGTTTATCGTGTTTGAATCTTTAAAACTTCAGCTGCTTGTAGTTACTATATAAATATTTGCTCTTATTATTTAATGTTTTTTCCTTTCTCCCTTTCCATTTGGTCATAGTTTTCCACATGGAAGACATTCCACAGGATCCCCTGATCTTAAATACGGTAAGATTTCTCTCTGTTTAAGAGGCTGTGGTCCTCTGAGATGTTACACGAACATAACATTGGATACTGCAAGAGGTCCCCCTGATCTGTGAAAGATGCGAACTTTTATAGGATCATGGCCTTAAAGTGTAAGAGCTTCAGAATAGGACACATACTCCATTTGTTTTGAAAATGCTATGGTGTTGTGCAGCTAAATACACATGATCCATGATAGTGGTCATAGCATTGGTATTCATGAAGTAATCACGATCATGTTTTCCTTATAAAGCTGTATTTAACCAATAACCCTCATTAAATTATGCCATAATTTCTGATTATGTTTTGAAAATCTTACCCCACATAAGAAGTGTTTGGTGCCTCTTGCCCGTTCCTTACAGAGTGCCAATGAACTTGGACAACAGGTTAAAGGGTAAAGCTGGTATACAGAAAGTGTCAGAAAGCCCAGTGCTACTTACGTAAACATGCTGCTACATGAAGGCCTGGGTTGTCTTTGTTCTGCAAGTTATGAGCTCGTACATCAACATGGGAAAACAGATGTTTAGATGAAAAAAATAATGAAATAGCAGAATGAGAAACATGTCCAAGTTCCTTTGGCTTGTGTTCAGGTGTTCCATTGACTGAGTTAATGAGGATCATGTGAAGTAACTGATTATCATTGGAATCAGATGGCTCTTTTGTAACTGTAAAAAGGAAAGAAGTGATTTTGCTCTGTATACACACGTCTTTGATTTACGGTTGGGCTTAGTTAAAATCTTTCACTGCTTATTATGAGAAGGATAGAAGTTAATTGACAGAATGCACTTGATCTTCTGTGGAAGAAAAAACTTGTATCATGACATCAGTAGAAGATAATCAGATCTCTTCTGTTCCTATCTGTAGCTATACAGATGAAAGACCTGACTGTCTCAGCAGGTAGTCATCTGTGCGAAACAACAGCACTTTTTGCACATTTTAGTACAGACATAAGATTTTACCCAATGTGCAAAAATGTGGAAAATAATTTCCTATTTCGTCCATTCATTAATCCCTTCCAGGCCTAGTTCTTACTTAGCCTTGACTGAAGTGCTGCCACGCTCTTTTGCTTCCAGAGTTGTGTCCCCTGACTTTTTTTTTGCTTTCATGTCCTCCTTATGATGCTTTGGGCTGGCTAATTGCTTCATGGCCTTTGATGTGATTTGCCCTGTCTCTGGCTAGGAAACCCATGTCCTCTTAAGGAATAGTTTATTTATAGAGATGCTATTTTCTTCTTCTTGTGAACTATTATATTTTTCTTTTTTTTCTATTAGTTGCCTCATGCTGCTCTCTTGCAGGATGATTCACATAGTTACTTTCTCTTACTGGAATGTAAAATGCCCCACCTGTTCCAATTGATTAGATACCAAATACTGTTTTTCTTCTCTTGCTCTCAGCTTCAAACACTGAACAGAACTTCCTATCACAGAAAATCATTGGTATTACGACTTTGGGACACTGTTTTTTTCATTTGCCATAGAGTCCTGAATCCTGATCCTCCTACATCTCTCCCAAGCAACCACTTTCAGATGCTATCTAGGATGCAATGTTCCATGGAACATTCTGCTAGAAAATTATATTAAAGCAATCATTTATATCACAGTCTTTTGACTGGAGATTTTCATGTAGCAAACCTTGCTGAGTTTCTTGAAATATATGAATCTGCAGCCTACAAGGGACTGCTGAGTGCCTGTGCTATCTGAAAGTTTATGCTGAGAAGTGACTTAGGTATATTTATAAAAAGTCATTATAGCATAATCTGATCTAAGGCCTGTCTTGCTGGACTGGTTGCCAAAAGATGTGTTTATAGTATTAGTTTAACATTCATTTTATTAATTTCATTATTAAGTCATTTTTGCCCAAGACAATTCATACTGACCTTAAAATGAAATGGAAACAAATGATGCCAGAAGTAGAAGTCAACAAGGGAAGGATGATACATGGCTGTCATCCATTTATCCAGAGAAACAAGATTAAGGGCTAGGCTGTCAGCTGTGCTAAGGCAGCGCTCAGCCCAGCTGGGATGGCGGGGAAGCGTGGCTGTGAGCTGCTTTGATTGTTCTTGGTCCTGGGAAAAAAATGGTTCCCAGATTAGCTGGGACTTGACATCTCTTAGACCAGCCCTGCACCTCCCCATGCCACCATGCTGCTTCCCTGCCCTCTGAGGATCATGTTCTCCAGCTCAAATTGGTTTCAAAAGAAGGAGAGAACAGTCTTTCCATTTCTTACCTGAAGATTTCCAAATTTTCTTTCTCTAGCTCCTCTCTGCGTTGGACCAACTGGGATAGCTTGCTAGTCTTCTGAAATGTCTTATTTCTAGCTCCTGGGTTTTATCCCCAACTCAAAAGCATTCCTTTCCCTTTTGCCACCACCTCCTGACCCCAGCTGGCCCCAGCTCCTGGCAGTTATCAGTGTGAGGACAGTGTATCTCCACAAGGGCAGAAGGCCAGAAGCCAGCAAAGATGTACTTGGTGTAAAATGAGTGTAACAATATCTGGCTTGTCACCAACTACACCCAAAATGTCTTCAGGCCCATCTCCACATGTTCTCTTTATTTCTCTGACTACCCAAACCCTCCTAGAGAGGTTGGCTCCAGCCAGTATACAACTGTTTTAAAACTCAGTACTTGTTTCCTTGAACATTTGATGCTTGCCATTCAACATTCATGACAAATAGCCCAGTGCCACCACCCAGAAAGCAGCCAAAGCCACATTTGGAGATGTGGCAGCATTAGAAACCCAGCCAGTGTTGACAGTCAGGTGGGTCTTGGGATGTGTGCTGAGGAGAAATTTCCTTTCGGTTCAAATCCAGAACATAGTTGCCTCAGGGTATCAGGAATGACAGAAGTATTGGAGGCAAAAGCTGGAGGAAATCTTCTCTTCACCTTTGTACCAGGGAGTAAGGACCAGCCAACAGGGTGCTCCAGCCTGCCAGGAACCAAATTATTTCTTTCCTACTGCCATAGATATTCCAGCACACAAAACTGTGCACTGAGGATGGGATTAGTTCTTAAGTGCTCAAAGATGTAAAGCACTGAAAAAGCTACTCAAATGCCAGTGTGAAAGGATTTATATTCCCAGATGGCAGAGAATGAATACATAAAGTACTAGTTGTCATCTAAGGATGAAATTCATCTTATCTCAAGAAGAAAGAGTAAAGAGTTTTGCTGGGGGAAGCTTCTAAGATTAAATCTTTCCTCTCCTACCCAAAGGGCAGTTGTGTTCTTACAGAAGAGTCAGAACATATGCTTATAAAAAAATGTCTTCATGTGACATGGCTATAAGATTTGAGAGTAAGCTGTGGACTTCTCTCTGCTACTTTACTGTTCTTCACCTCTTCCCTCTCCAAAGTGCAATTACACGATTTCTGCTACTCCTGGAGACTCCCTGGCCGCAGGATGAATGTGGGTTGTGTTTCAACCTAAGTGATCTCATATAATAAACTACTAAAAGCTGGTTTTAATAAAGGAATTAGGGAGAAAGAGACTGCTGACAGACAACTTGATGAACCTTCTCAAATTCGTTCTACAATATTGATTTGATTCCAGTTTCTCATTTACAACATTTGCTTGCTGTATACATAAATTATTTCTGCAACAGTTGAAGTCATTCAGTGAGCCATGCACAATCCAAATGTAAATTCCAGAGCTCTGTTTTCAACAAGACCATTGTTTGGAATAGAAACCCCAGTGATGTCAGAGATATAATATGTCAAAGCAGGAACAGCACACCGACATAAAACTGGAAGAACTTTGGAGACACTGTTTAGAAATACTACCAAAGCAGTCAGCCGTGCACAGGAAAGTGAAGCAGTCAATGATTACCTGCTATTGGCACTAGATTATTGGCACTAAGATTATACATCACCTATGAGTATAAATATAAAGAACTGGTTAGTTCAAAGCTAGGTAACGCGTTCCTGGCAGATGGAGAAGCTCTTTAAAGACCATATAGGAAAGGAAAATATTAGATGCTTTTTTCTTGGTAGGGAGGTTATTTTCATTCCAATCTTTGGCAATAAAGATTTGAATCAAGTGCAGTGTAAGTGGCAAAGGCACCTGAGGGAGTCTCTTTAACAGGGATGGATATCACTAATGGAGCAAGTGGCTCCTCTTTCTAGAGAATATGTAATTTAGAACACTGAGATTTGGGCAAGAAAAATAGAGTATATACCATCTAATCTCAATTTTCAAGGGTAATATTTATTTTAAATTAATAAATAGTATTTCTTAAAGAATCTAGTAATAGACTTCTGATTGATAATAAAATTGGAATAATATTCCATTTTTATATTGTGTAGAAAACCAAGAAAGCCATCTGTGCATAGACCAATTTGTAGCTGAACTTAAATTATGACAGGACTTCATGTAATAATCTTCTTATGTTATACTTTAGTGCTAAAATAGAATATTATTTCCAAACATGGGAGTTCAGGATGTATCTTAAGGAACATGTCAAATAGGGTAATAGAGACCTGCAAATGAAATTAGCTATGTTCCTATGTAATCACATTCAATGATACCTTAGAGGTTTCAAGGAATGCACATGGAGATGGTTTCATTATTTTATAAGTGTTAATTGACCTTTTATTTGCTTAGAAAACTGAATGAAAAACTTTGGCTTAAGATAAAAGATCAAATTAACTACTCCTCTGAGAAAGATTTTTCCTTAAGATGCTTTATTAAGCCTAGAAATAAAAGCATTTTTGACAAATTAATGACAAAAAAGACACATGGACAGTTCCTGAGGCACAGGAGCATGGAGAGCTGACATGCTAGAGAACTACTGTGTTATTGTATTGGTATCAACAGTATTTTAACCTGAAACACTCACCAATATTAAAGTAAAAACCAGACTTGTTGGATATTTTTTGTTTGCTTGTTTTGTTTTTTGTTTGTTTGTTTGTTTAGTGTATTGGAGTTTTTTTTGTCCTACAAAGATATTATCTCTCCCTTCAAGAAAATACTTCAGTATCTTAATCAAGTTATAGGGATAATTTAAAGGTGTTAGGATTTGGAAACCAAATACTGAGCTGGTAACTACTGTGCATTAAGTAGACTGATAAACAGACGCTTTTTCAGAAGAAACCAAGAGCCTCTGATACTGTATGGTCTAAAGAAATTGTGGTGCTTATGTTTCTTTAGACAGCAGTGGCAGCAGTTAACTAACAAACTGTCATCATTGCTGAAGTATTTCCGAAGAAATATCAGCCGTTCATTTAATGGGTTTTATGACATCCTATGAGCCAACTTCATTTAACATAAATCTACTGGGGTTCCACCAGGATTGGAGCTTGCCCACGCGTTTTCTACTTTTTCTGTTGGCTGCAGAGCAGCAGGTAGCAGCCAGTAAACCCTGCAGAACAGACCCTTTGTAATGCATGAGTTGTGGGGCCAATCCAACAGTCAGTGAACACACAGCACTCCTGCAGTTGTTACTAGACACCTGACCTGAGTAAGGAAGGAGGACTGTGTTATTGTACAACTAAACATCTCCCACCTACATAAGAGGAATTTTAGGTTTAAATCATCTTGGAAAGAAGAAAAATGTCTGGCTAAAGATAAGTAAGTAGAAAATGAGGAGCAGTTGCTGGAAAAGAGGAATTCTTATGAATGAATGTCTTATGTACAGAGTAAGCTGTTGTATCTTAATAGCATAGCACAAAGCTATGAAAAGATACTTTTTGGGTGATGAAAACAGAGGAGACATGTCAGTGTTGTATTACATTTGTGCCAATTTGTTAATATAACTATCGTGCCTCTGGTTCCAAGTTAGGTCACTGCCATTGGCCTATAGCATCATATTCCATGGACCAGAGCAGATGTAAATCTGAGAGCACAGAAATACAACCAGCAGAACTGTTGGCCAGATTTTCATGACCACAGGCCCAGGAAAGCACCCTAAAGCAAATTTTAGGTTCAGTTTCAGCAAGGTTGGAGGCAAATACTTGGCCTTGCCCCAGGAGATGTCTCACACACACACATAAATCCTCTGCTCCTCCATATAGGAAAAAGCAAACAAAGAGGGCATCACTATAGTGACCTGATAAAAACAAACTCAAGCAAACCCCAGCTTCACATTTCTGGTTTATTTTGAGCCCTGCATTTTTTTCATTGATTTCATACGTCAGTTAGATGGGGGTTAGGAGGTTCTTACTGGAATTCCTGAGTATCTTGTGTTACAGCTCAGGAAAAGTTCCTTGGCTGTTTGCCATTCTTTCCAGTACAATGTTATGGTGTGACAGATGGATTCAATAACAGTGGCTAGCAATCAAGAGATGTGAACCACAGGGTGTGGGGGAGTTAACTGCCATCCTGTCCTACATGTCAGTGCCTGTTTTCATGGGGAAGGAAGTGGTCATCTGGCTGAAAATGTGCACCACTGTGTTTTTTTCTGGCCTCACTGCTCTTGGGAATCTTTTCAGTCCCCTCAGGTGCTGGAGCATGGTAATAGGTTTACAGGTACTCTAGGGTAGCGTCTCCTTGTTACCACTAACCTCAGCATGTGGAGAGAAGGATGAAAAGCTGTGATTCAGCTTTCTGCTGCTGGAGGACCCCCAGCCACTCAGCAAGCTAAATTTGCCTAATCTTCTCCCTGACTATCATTGTTGATATCTGCCATCCCGGAACTGATCTCCTAGGTATGCTTGTGGCTGCATTTAGGCCCTTGTGTTCCCTGTCTGAAAGCATGTCTTTGTATGGTGGTCTGTCAGCACATACGTGCTCTCCTGTTCTTCTGAGTGCCAGTGCAGTATGCTCAGGGTCTTCAGCTCCAGCATGAACTGAGAAATAATTCAGATCTTCAGGACTGTACCTGAGTGTACCACGACTGTCAACCAGCATTTTCCTAGCACCCTGGGACAAACTTAATCTGCACAGCTGCAGAAGTAAAACAGCAGTGAGGCAAGAGGGTCTCCAGCTGACCTTTGTTCTGAGCTCTCAAACTGAGAGCCTGTTTTTAAGCAATTTACCCCTAACAGTCAAGTTGCTGTTTAAATTAACCAGGATCAATTTACTGAACTCTCATGTACTTTGAGTATAGGATATGATCAAGAACTGTGTTTTCATCTGTCACCTACATTTTCTTACCAGAGAAGGCATTTTAGTTCTTTAGCTTCATTCAGTGTCATCTAAACTAACTGTTACCATCTTTGCAGTGTGCAGCCCCCATGAGCAGAACTAAAACAACATTTATTTTCTTTAAAAAGAAAGTAGCCACTGAGGCTACTTTAAAGAAAATAGTCACAGAAGTTGTGGAAGCAAAAGGTCAGCACTAGATTTATAGGGACTTGTGATATACATAGAAGCCTATCTCTGTTCAATGGTCTTTTATATTAGGCCAAATTTTATGCATTTACATGGACCAGGCAAAAACACTCTTGTGATTTGTTGTTGAGATGCTGCTTATAGATCAGTTCCTTGTGACTTTGACGTGAACAAGCAAATATTTCAGCTAGTACAGCAAACCCTCTGTGTAAGGCTGATCTGCTCTGTGCTGTGCTGCTGATGTTGTGGGATGTGATTACTGTAAAACTACAGGACCTCTGAGAACCAATTCACTGCAATCTAGGAGTAATAAAGGTGGCCTTAGAGCCTTATAACAAAGTTATAAAGACATTCCAGGATTTGGTAATCGGTTCCTCCTATTCCACTGTAAAGCCAGACTACTTAAACTAGCATACCTTCAACAATCAACTCTCTCTTTAAAGTGAGTTGACTGTATAGTTATCTATATATAGTAACGTAAGGATATAGATGTCTACAGATATAGATAACACATGCAAGGGTACAGGTAGCTTGGCTGGCTCATTGCCATGTGAAGACATAAGCGTTATTAGGGTGGTGACATGTGTCTCGCATGCTTGCTCTTGTCAGCGCTAGTGAGTATATTACAGACGTTGAAGCCAGCCCAGGCTCAGCAGCCTGGACAGAGAATGAGCCATGCTGGACCTGGCAATGCCCAGAGCCACCTAGGTGGCTCTGCCCTAGGTTTCTGTTCATGGCAGATTCCAGATGGACTTCTCATTTGAGAGACAGTGCTGGACCCTAGCTGGCTCTTCTCATTCCCATGCCATTGCATCATATATCCTGGCATGTTCAGGGTAGGAGCCAGGCTGACAGCAACATTTCTCATGCTTTCTAAAGTTTTCTGTTATAAGGAGCATCCCAGTCACTCATTATACCACATCAATGGGAAGTGGAGCTGTAAGTTTCTCAGATGTGTCTCTGACGAGCCTTTTGTTTTCAGATTGATTTCGTCATCTGTAACAAACCTTCAGCTTCTCAAATGCCAAAGCAGCCTGATCCTGCAAATTGCTAAGCAGGCTTGCAAGCTACACCATGCACTGCAGGTTGACAACGGAGTACATCATCGTGCAAAAGAAACCGTGCTGGAAGCTCTCTCTTGTACCTCAACCAAGCCATTAAATGCTATCTATCAGGAGCACTATTATAAGCAATCTAGAAATTGGAGAGGGTTGGAGAAGCTGGTGGCACTGCATATGCAAAACAGAGCTGCTGTCTCTATGCCATGTTTCCTATGTGAGGCGCTGATGGACACACACAGATTAAAAGCACAGTGTGCCCATGGATGTGACATTTATGGTCTAGGAGGTAGTCTTGCAGGTTCCTGACATAAAACAACAATATTTACTTTTTTCCTTGTCTTTTGGCATTTGATCTTCACAACAGATGTTAATATTTCTCTTTTTTGCACAGGAACTTGAGAAAATGATGATATCAATGTCAACTCTTAGATACCTGTATTCTTTAGAGCAGATGAAAGAAGACTTGTACTATTTGGAAGGAGGCTGAACTGAACATCAGCTCAGGATAGCTGCCCAACACATGCTGAATATCAAGTACTCTAGGAATAGGAAGACACATAGGTGGATGCATCCATGGAAGATATATAGAATGCATACGTGCCTTCAGAAGCAAGAAAATAGCTTCTGAAAAAACCACAAGAGGCCAAGTCATATAAGGAGGACTCAGACCTACTTCCCCAGTTTAACCTGGTCACTTGGGTTTGAAGAAGACATGAAAGGTGAATGAGCTATGCTGATACACTCAATAGGACTTTCTAAAGCTGGAAATGTGTTTTTAACTTAGAAAATTTTGAGGCTACATTTAGTAGATGAACACATTAAAGTCACCATTTTCTCAGCTTTCCTACCCAGGGCTCCTTCCTGAAAGCAGTGCCACCTTTGTTCATTAGTTGACTAGCCAAGGATGGTGTAGCCATAGCTGGCTGCTTGCTTCTTTCCATTTCCACAGGCTTTTTTCCTGGCAGACTTTTAGCTACAGAAGCCTGAATTTATCCTGGAAGAAACTGGCAAAAGTCTTGCACGAATTTAAATTTGTATTCCTTGTAGTGAAACAACCCACAACAAACTAAAAGCACTTTCAAATAAGCTGTAACAATATCAGCTGCTAGCATTCCAGAGCCCTTTGCTTCTGGAGTCAAAGGTGTCTGCTTAAATTGCTAATTAGCTTTCTCTTGTTATAATTTTTCTGACTTAAATACTTTGCTTGAAATCATTTTTCATACCTGCTCTGGTTGCCATAGCATCCATCACCACAGAGTTCAGCTGCTCTTCTGCCCCTGTTTCATTATTGACTGTAACTATAATTTCTTGAGAAAAAAAATAATTTTTAACAAAATGTAGAATACAAAGTAAGAGGGTTCTAATAAAGGCTCAGATAAATTCCTTATCTGGCAGCATACTCTTTATTCCTGGCACAGCAAATGTACTGTGGAGTTCACTCTTCATTAAAAAGCACAGGCAACCACAGTACCAGGATGTGGGTAGTCTTAAAGACTAATGTGTACATTTATGCAGATACAGTCTTCTGGGAACCAGCTTGTTTTAATCATAAAAGAACCCTTCAAGTAAATTTAATGAGGAGTTAGTTGAGGAATTTATTCTGAAACTTTAAACTATGTGTAAATTCCTGAGGATCAAATTAAGTTGAAGGTAAATAATGTTCAGAATGGTGTTTCAGTCAAGGCTGCCTAAAAGCTGGAGACACGAAGATCCTGCTTAGAGAACATTTCTTTTCCTGCTAGAGACTTCTTTAAGAAACCCAGACAGATGCCATATGTTGATGATAAAACAACATCTTTCACAATGTGACATTTGAAGTCTGCTCAAAAGATCAGTCATTTTTTTGTCTTTTCTAAGGTTGCTACTTTTAACATAAATGCCAAACAGTCATGAACTGGAAAAGAGTAATTGCCAATAGTTATAGGTGTCATCAGTGATGAAACATCCATAAGCAGATGTTTTCCTTTACATGCAGGGAAGTTCTGGATAAAAGAAACACTGTGACAAGGACAGCTGTGTCAAGAGTGCTTTAAAAAAAAAGGATTGTCGTCATTTACCCTCTTAAAGAGGAAAATCTTGTTTTGAGCTTTTCCTCTTAGTGAGAGGATGCTTGGTTTGTGTTCTTCATATACTCAAAAAAAATATTGCACTTGAAGGTATTATATTTAATATTTTACCTTTTGAGTCATATTATGTATTTGATGCTGTGAAGTCTAGTCAGCAGTACAGTGATGGGCAAACATACACACAGACACATGAACACAACAGCCTCTGTTTCCCTTTCTCTTTTTCATAGAATAGAAGCATAAAATGATTTGGTTTGGAAAGGATCTTTAATGACCATCTAGTCTAACTGCCCTGCTATGGACAGGGACATCTTCACTGAGCTCAGGTTGCTCAGAGCCCTACCCAAGCTGACCTTAAACACTTCTGATGGCAGGGCATCCACAACCTCTCTGGACAACTTGTTCCAGTGTCTCAGCACTCTCTGAGGTATATTCTATATACCTCATCTGAATCTACCCTCTTTTACTTTAAAACCATTACCACTTGTCCTATTGAAACAGGCCCTACTGGAAAAGTCTGTCCCCATCTTTCATATAAGCCTTCTTAAGTACTGAGATGCTGCAATAAGGTCTCCCAAGAGCCTTCGCTCCTCCAAGCTGAACAACCTCAACTCCCTCAGCCTGTCCTCATAGGAAAATTTTTTCTGCATGTAGTTGATCATCCACTGAATAGTGTTTGCAATATGTACTGCCTGGTGTTTCCCAGCTGGACATTGTCATTTAATACATATTTTTTAAACAAAGAAGTATTTTCTAATAGTGTCAGATATGCAGACAAAGCAAAGAAAGCACCTAAAGGCTAAACAAGTTGGCTTCATAAGGTGCAGCTTGATCAGTGGTTTATGCTGCAGATCTGCCATTTTGTATTAAATTTCTCCAACATTAATGTGGAATAAATAAGAACTTATTTTACCTTCCTGGGCAGTGGTGTAGGGTGAAAAATCTCAGTGAGATAGAGAGAGTGGAGAAACAGAGGGATTCAAAAAGTATCACTTATGCATATCCTTAATATGTTTTTGTCCAGAGCATACAGAGTTTATGCATATTTGGTCTGAAAATGCATAGAGCTTGTATAGTTTATATTCTGGTGTTGTCTCTTTGCCAGAATTGTTACAGTGTTCAGCAACTTCTCAAGCATATTAGAGGACAAAACCAGGAAAGGTGCCTTCAAGCTGATGGAAGTGTATCCCTCTTTGCTGCAGATGTACTGGAATAACTCATCTGAGAAGTCTCACAGAACTCATAAGCCAACATGCACAGGGAGAAAGCCCTAACTTTTGTGTAAGTGTGCTGAGATGGTGACAGATGGGGAAGGAAGAAACATGGATGGAGAAAGAGTTGGCTTAAGCCGTGTTGTGGTTCTGCTGTGAATAATCAGAACATTTATTTCCTTTATTTAGACCAGAATGTTGCAAACTCCTATACAGCTGAGCAACTTTATGCGCATGAGTGGCCCCATTCAATTCAAGACACAAGCTCATAACCAAATGATAAATACAGACATGTCTGCAAGATTACAGCCTTAAGCTGAGAGTGAGCTTGTTTGTATGTCACCTCATGTGTTGATGATTGCTAATAATTATCTGTGATTTGGGAGGTCAAAGTAATCCAAGAGGCGTTGTTCTAACGGGAGGAAGAGCCTTGCAGACCTGTGTTTGTCTGAAAGGGACAATGAGACAGCATTGGCTTGCAAAAAGCAGGAAAGCAGGATTTAGAGAGTAACAAATGTTTTACCTACATAAAAGGTTCTTTTTATGGAAGTTTCTGACACAGATCTTAGCACTGGAATGAGAATGACGAGACGAGCATCATGGCACTGAGAACTCCTATAGTATGAAGCAGTCAAAAGGAAGGTAATTTAAAGTGTAATAGAAATACTTGGGGGACAAAAGAGTTTAAAGAATATGCTATATTTCCAGAGAAGGCAGGCATTAAATAATCAGATCTGGTTATAAAATGGAGAGAACTTACCGACAGAGAGCTTTGAGTTTTTGTGAAAAAATCAAATAGCCTGGATAAAAAGGCTTACAGCTGAATGTTACTGCTTTTCCAACAGAAATAATGATTTTTTTAAAGAAGGAAAAAGATTTTATCTCCAAAGATTTTTAACTAGTTGAAACACTGCTTTCTTGTAGGAAGAATATTTAATCAGCCTCAGGGATACCTGAAACCCATGGGAAGTGCAGGTAACAACCATGTCAGAAAAATCAGATCCTAAGTGGCTGTAGTATGCTACATGGTTACTAGAAGCTTTAATTTACAGAAGAGGACTGCAGAGCTTGTCATGGCAATGATGACCGTCCTGTTTCCACTTGTTCTCCTACTGCAAGCACAGGGAAAGCTGAAACCCTGATGGTTAGCTAAAAAGAATAACCTCCCAAGCAATGACACCCCTTAACCCACAAGAAGTGCTAAGATAGCAGACGATAATTTTCTTTAGTGTTCCCATCAATGAGTGACAATGCCAGCTATGAAAGCTTGGCTTGCAGAGTTCGCTTTGCAACAAGAGTGACTGCATTTGAGGCAGCTATGGTGGTGCTGACCTCACCTCACTCCCTGGATGACTTTCCAGCTCATGTAGTAGTTGCTGGATTGCTACCATTGCTACTCTGAGACATTAAGTAAAATAAAAAATCAATGCCAGTTTATATTAACAAATCATATTCGAAACAACTGGAGTTCATCTGCTGCTTCACCAAGAGCTGACCTGTCCCTGCATCAGAGATGGGGGTCCCTAAGAGGTGGTCTGGTAAGAGAGTTCAGCTGAACCACTGCAGCATCTCTAGGCAAAGCATCACCATTCAGTAATCTGAACTCATACTCTCAATTCTCATCATGGATGGCTTTTAAATCTTATGGGGCCTTTCTCCATGATCATTTCCCTTTCACAAGGTATCATCAGAATTAGTTGCCTAATAGAAGTGCAAGGTTCAAAATGTGTTGCTATTTCAGTCTCTATGGTAATTCAGACC
This sequence comes from Todus mexicanus, assembly GCA_013389965.1. Lineage (NCBI taxonomy): Eukaryota > Metazoa > Chordata > Aves > Coraciiformes > Todidae > Todus > Todus mexicanus. Next base: position 7,129 of record WEIS01049944.1, on the reverse strand, counting down.
TTATCCATACTTGGATTTTTCAGTGCAATTGAATTTGTGATGATGATTTTTGTGGCTTGTGCTGCAGCTTGGATTGGGACCAATAGAAGCAGTGAATACTTGAGCAAAAATGCAGTTTAGAAACTTTCACTTGTTAAAACAAACCATTAGAATAATGACAGTTTTTCTTTTTAGATATAGGTCTTTCCAGAGCAGCTTGCTTGCTTGCGTGTTTCCTGGCAGGCAGAAGCGCATCTCCTCACACCACCGTTAGCCATGCTTGGAGGGGTAAGGAGCAGCTACAGTCCTTCTGTGAGGGCTTTAGAACTAAACTATTCTCTCCTCCTTTTACCACAGCCTCTGAAGAGAACTTGTCAACCCAACACAGTACCATCATTGAGGGACCTTCCAGACTCAGAGGCTGTGAAGATCACACTGGTTTGTAGACTACATCCCTGGCATGGGGGTGGAATGCCTGCATAGACTGTCATCTGTGAGTGAATTTCATCTGTGTGTAGGAAACCTCCGCAAAACTTGCGCACTGCTGAACTGTCACAGTGAGGTCTTGTTAATGTTCAGATCCTTGCACAATAAATAACTACTGAATGTGAATGAAGGCAATTAACTCTAGAGCTGCAATGCAGGGTACTTTCTAATGTTGACTTAAGCTATGATGGAGGCAGAATGAATATTCTGCAGTAACCTTACAAGCCAGGAGATAGAAAACAATTGACTTTCAGCATTTTCTAAATGTTCTGATTCCTCCTAAACGAGCTCCATTAACACTGAGATGCAGAAATCAGTTAACTGTGGTTGTTGAGACGTTGCAAATGATCCTTCCTATGGTTGCTTTAATTAAAACACCTGTTTTCTAGTTTGTCATGTCAATATTGCGCCTGTTAATTCCATGCAAATACAAAGTAATGGTTATGAAAGAAAACTTTTTTCTTTCTTTGAACCATTCCAAGTCAGCACGATTAAATTGCAAAAACGTATCTGAGGTTTCTGAGTCTGCATATCTGTTCATTAACAGGTATGTGCCTAGAATATCAAAATTCTGTTGTAAGATGTGCCTCTTTGCAGCTAGGTCAGACAAGATTTCCTACTGCTAAGAGGTTCTTTGATACCATCAGATTCTATCAAATCTATCTCTGATTTTAAAAGCAAACAAGTGGGAGGGGGTTGTTGCTTTTTTCAATCCAAATTTTTCAAACATCATCTTTACTATTTAGTCTATAATAATGCTGTTCTACTACATGACTTAAAATTTACTTGCCTTCTAGACAAAGATAATTTCTTTCATAGTATGATTTGGATTATGTTTCTGTAATGTTCGAATTAATTTTCTTGGCTCAGTGCAAGTTTCTTTCAGTTTTTCTCAATATTGCTTTCCAGAAGCACCTCCAAGAGACTTCTCATGATTGTCTTGCAAGCTCTGCAATCAATGATACCAGAACGAGAAGAACGTGTACTTAATTTCTGTCCACATACTCAAAACAGTAACATTTTATTCCCAATTGAACTGGATTGTATACAAGCAGTTTAGACAAAGGAAGGTGTTTTTTGTTTTATGTGTTCAAGAAGTCAAGTGGAAGAAGACATACAGCAATTTTCAAAGTCATTCTAAACAGTTTTCTGCTTCCTTGGCCTTTCTTTCTTGTCATAGAATGATAGAATGGTTTGGGTTGGATGTTACCTGTAAAGCTCATCTAGTCCAACCCTCCTGCAATGAACAGGGACATTTTCAACAAGATCAGGTTGCTCAGAGTCCCATTCAACCTGATCTTGAATTTTTCCAGAGATGGGGCATCTACAATCTCTCTGGGCAACCTGTTTCAGTGTCTCATCACTCTCATTGTGAAAATTTTCTTTCTTACGTCCAATCAAAATCTACACTCTTTCAGTTTAAAATTCTTGCCCTTTTAATGTTAGAAATGTTACCAGATATTTCCATTGAAAATATTTGGATTTTGAAACATGGACACATAAGGGAAATAAAAGAGGTGCATAACATTTTATAGTTAAACACATGCTGTGTAGTTGTGTAATTACTATTACCCATCACAATAAAAAGTCTCACCACCTTAGGATAGATAATTAATTCACAACATAATAGCCTTTTAATTTCTGCAATACTCTACTCAATGAATCAGTGCAGTTCTGACTAACATCAGTGTGACATTTACAGTAGATCTTCTGTTTACAGGCTGAAAATATTCCCTGAGAAAGAGTTGTGATTTGGATTGTCAATGAGTGTCCGCAGTTCTATTGTACATTTCTGCTTTCACTCTGGCAGCAGGCAGGCTGCTTAAAGACCCAGGTTTATCTATATAAATTACCAAGTTTAAACCAAACTTCATACTAATAATTTTCATCTTTTCCCATAAGTCTGTTGTTCATAAATGTCAGTTGGAGTCATCTTACGTGAGATCCCTAGTTCACCAAGCTGCAGCGCTGCTCTTCGAAATATGAGATGACACCAGCCTACTGGGACACAGCAGGGCTGTAACAGGAAATCTCTCCATGACATTTTACTGCTGAGCATGCAAGGGAATGTCATAACCAGAAGAAAATGCCCCTCACAACCGCTCTTTAATCAACTCACCAAATGTCTCCTAGAAATGTTTCAAGAGCCACCAGTCCATAAAATTACTTTTGATCTGTGCATCTATATGAGTGGTGCCAGGGACCGGGAACAAAAAAGCTAATGCAATTGTGAGACTCCGAATGCTGTTATAATACTAGTTCCCAGTGTATCTCATAAAAATGAATAAACTGGGGTATCACTGTTTTCTGACATAACCTTAAGTACTCACTACTGGCTGGTTGCTGCTGCACTGCACATCTGGCCCCTCTGAGCTGATGGAGACAGAAGAGAGGGTGCCTGGCACCCTCTGCCCCAGCAATATGGTCACCAGCCCCCGAGGGCAAAGGAAAACCTGCCAGCTATTAACAGGGCAGAGAGCATTAACAGGACAGACACGTAATCCAGAGTGCCTGCTTCTATACAGAAATGGAGAACCCGGTATCTCTAGCTACCCTAGCAACCGTCTTCATTAAACTATTATTTTCCTCATTATAAGGATAAAAGCCAAGAACTCCCATTGATTTCAATGGCAGCTAAGTAACTTGGTGCTGTTGAAAGTCTTTAGGTGCCAGAAAGGTTTTAAACATGGGTCTTTAAAGCTCAGATCTTTAAGCGTATTTAAACACGAAGTTCTAGGGTGCCTAAATGTACTTTAAAATCTGTTTCTAAAAGACTTCCTTGTAGAAAGTCTGCAGAAGAGGAGAGATGAGACACATGGACTGTGACATGCCCAGAAGAGTTTCCCACCCAAAGCTGTTCCATGTGTGTTATTGGTTGGCAGCTCACTATGTTCACTGGTAATCAGAGTAGTCATTACTGGTTATGGGCAACCTTCTCCCCCTGCTTCTGTAAATAAGTATTTCCCATAGGATCCTTTTTGACTATACAGTTATTTTTGTCTTGGTCTTTCTATTTCACCCCCCACCCACTCCCTTTCTTTCCCTCCCTTCTGTTCTGTTCTCATCCTGCCCTGCAGTTCCTCCTGCTGAGCTCCCATTGCACCATGGCAGAGACTTCCCCTAGGATTCCCACATCAGGGTTTTTTTTTGTACAGCAGTCACTAAGAGAGCAGAAAAGCTGGCTGTGGTCCCAAGAGGCCACACCGCAAAGTCCATAGGGTTCACTCTGGCCAGCTTTACTGACAGAATGGACATAGGTCAGACATAAAACAGCCATGAGATTTTCCCCTACAAGGCAATCTACTGTTAGTCACACGGTGATGGACTTGACACAAAGAATGAGATGAAAACATTATTAAAGGAAGAATGAGCACTGTCCCATAGGTCTCCATACCACAGCAATAAACCACCAAATGTCCACAGTTGAGATAACATCAGGCTTGACTCCCTGTGGGCTTTTCAATGAGCTAATTGGAATTTATTTTTTGCTTGGTGTTAAAGTGAAAAACATAGACAGCCAAGAAGAACCTTATTTTAACATCTGCATCACTGTCATACTTGAACTGTCTTTAAAGCGATTATTCTCCTGTCCTGTGACCACTTTACATCAGACACTTTGGCCTAAAATCATAGGATAAGGTCTGAAAATTGGGTTCCTGAACTCTGTTTCTGCCTATGCCAACTGTGGCTCTTGGCCAATTTAAAGACTTAGCATGTATCAAGAGCTTTGGGATTTGGAGCTGAAAAATCTTCCAGAATAATGAATACGCTGAGTAAAACTAAGTCAATAAATAGAAAAGGAAGCACTGTAGAATAAAGAAAAATATGCTCAACAGACTTTTTTTTAAGCGCCAGTGAATGAAGGAGTTGGTCATTGAACAAGACACGAGCTAGAGGGAGCCATGGGACAAAGTGAGCTAAGGCTGAGCAAGCAGCACAGAGCAGTTAGGCAAACCCAACTCTCTTTGCAAGATTTCAGATCATAGTCTAGGTTAATAGCATTAGCCCCCTGTTCAGTTGTTCCTAGGAAAAGAAGGCATCTTCTGAAGTTACAAGTCTCATATGAGATTAGAAGAATATTCTTACATAAGATTTTAAAATTTACCTTATAACAATGGTAGAAAATGAAGGTTTGCACCTGAAATGATTAATTCAAGAAATGGAGTTATTTTTTTCTCTGCATTGCTAGTCCAAGGCAGTCAGCTCAGCCTAAATTTAAAATAATCAAAGGTTATTGTTGTGTTATTTTTAATGTCAACAAAGATGTAAAAAATATCCTTTCAGGTAGAATAAAATATTTTATTCACTATGATTGAGAATGTTGTCTTTCAATGTTGTGAGTATTTTATAACTAGAAATAAAATGATTTCATGTTCTAAAACAAAAGCTAACTTCCAAATGAAAGACTGTAATAACTATTCTGATAAACCCTCTCATACATTGAATAATTTGATAAAACCAGAATGAATTTGCAAAGCATTTTGAAGTTACAAGTACCTCTTGTTTTTCCGTAAAGAAATGTTGGCACAGTTTCATCTAGCTTTAGTACTAAGAAGGCCAAACTAATCTACAGATTTATAGCAGGGTTCACTTAACAGAAACATAAATATTTTCACTCAGGTCTAAACCTTTTGTTACATAACTAGAAAGTTCCTCAGTATTCTTACCATCCCTGTGACTGACAATGTGTCAGACAGGAAACATGACCTCTGCAACACTTTCCTCTTGAATAAGGACAAGAAAATCTCAAGTAATATTACGGGACCTGATGATTCAAGTGCTAGAGGAACTGAGCCTTAGAACAGTGTGAATTTTATCTCTACCTTTCATGTCAATCTTCCTTCACTGTAACATTGTCAATCAATCAGATCACTCTCATGCTTCATTATGTTCCCATGGTGATCCTTTCCTCCAAAGGTAAAAATAATTCTGTTCCTGTGTTGAAATATGTAGAGAAGAAGACCATAACTAATTGCCTACCTACAGTTATATGCCTCCTACATGTCGAGATAGGTACCCCAAAAGGATATCCATTCACTCGGTTCTGATTTTTTGAGCTGAGATAGTACAGTAGCAACAGGGCTAAGCCACTTTCTGCAGTTATTGTCAGTAAATCAAGTCATGCTGCTTCAGTGAGCTTTTCAACTGTACCATGATTTCCTACATCTCAAAAACTATCCTAACAATCCCAAAACAACATGCTAACACTCATACATATGAATGCATTGAAAATTTCTATGCTTAGTATTTTCTTGCTCTTACAGCTTTTCAGAGAAAAAGAGAGATGTTAGCTGGTGGTTTGGCTTCGCTGATGCAGGATGATGTTTGTGACAATTCAGTGTTTACCTGGGCAAGTACATAGAGGAACAGTGTGTTTTGTACCAGAGACCTTTCATGAAATCAAGGCAATGGGCATGACAAATGTGTAAAAATACTGACTTATCCACACTACTTGGCTTACTTCTTAACTTGCTACTGCAGCCTCTAGGTCCAAAGTGCATAGTTGCCACTTACTTATATTATTTTTCATCACAGAGGCTTGTAACCATGCTCATTTATCAAGTGTCAAATCATTAGAAATATAAGAAAAATGCAGCTTAGCATTTTTTAGGTTTCTCAAGAATATTTCTCAAAATGCAGAATAATTTTATGCTGGTTTTACCATTAAACCTCCTTGAGTTTTATACTGGGTATCCAAAAATGAGGACCAGGTAATCTGTAAACCCATTAAGCAAACTGCCATGGCAGAGCCAGGTGCAGAACCCAGTTCTCTAAGGCAGTGTTCAGCTTTATGCACTCTGCAGAAGTAATTTCTGGAGCTGTCCCTGGTCATTCACTGCCTAGCAACCTCTGCAAAAAGTGGGGATCCTAGAGATAAAAGCTTGCTCCTCTGGACAGGCACACTCAGCCCACAGCACCCTGTCCTCCCTGCGCACTGAATCATGCAAAAAGTGCATTAAAAAAAA
>WEIS01049940.1:0-10536 GCA_013389965.1 Todus mexicanus | reverse complement strand
GGGTCTGGCTTGCAGGGAGGATGTGAGCGGGTGCTCAGTAGGGCTTTGGGGGGGAAGGAGCAGCAAAAGATGTCGTGACCCTGGAGGTCCTTGGTCCTGAGTTCACGCTTTGCTTGTCCTGCAGCAGTTTTGCTTTGTTGCACGGTCCTTCCTCACTTGGCCATACGCTCCGTAAGGATACCAGCCGCCTTTCCCCTCTTGCATCAGCTCTAGCTAACCTGGATTTGGGCTTTCTCCCCCCCCCCCCCCCACCCACCACNCCCCCCCCCCCCCCCAACACTATGTAATTGTACATCACTGAGCACAGGGAAACCTGAATTTAGCTGAAGAGGAGCTTGCGATGCTCATTTCACGTCCTCCCGTGACTCACGATGGGAGACAGCGGCTGCTAAGAAGGAGGAACTGCCACAAGAAATTGCGCGACACTAGAGACGAAGCAGAGCTGGGGTTTTTATTTACTCCAAACCAGAATAAACCCGAACAATCGCCAACTCCCAGTGCAAGTAAATTCCGGGGAAAAATACGGATTGATTTGGAAGCATTTTCGTTCTGTTCCGGAGCTCGCAGAAGCTTTCTGTGCGAAGCTGCAAAGCGATTTCAAAGGAAGAAAGAAGCGATCCGAAGGCTGCGTTGCAGCGCGATCAAAAAGAGCCTGGAGTCTTCAGCCTTGTTCTGGTTTTTTGGGGGTTTTTTTTGATTGTTATTTCTTCAAAACGGATCCTCTGCTAATGTTTTGATTTAGTCAGAAATCCCATTCTCAATTTAAAGAGCTGGGTTTGAAAGCCGAATGTGACCCGCCTCACTGGAAGCGTGGCAAACTCTTGAAGCAACATTCATTAATAGCCAAATATTATCTCGATTCTTAAGTGGGGCTTTTCCTCCTCCTCCTTCTCTTGTAGGAATTATCTAGAGACCAGCACTAAGTTCCTGGGATGCTTTGGTTGTTTTCTAGCTTTTATTCCCTTCCTTCAGGACAGATGGTGTTGGCAGATCACAGGGTGCCTGCATTAGACTCGCTTCTTTCTTTTGGGGGGCAAAGTCAATCCCCAAAGCCAGCGCTGGGGGTTTTGATCGCTGGCCAAGGCACAGGAGAGCGGCAGGGCCGGCTGGCAAGAGGGGAATTTGAATTTAGCCCAAGCGAGATCTCTTTTAATGCAGCCTTTTCTGGAACAAGGCTGGCGGCGAGCGGGATCCATTAGAGGCCAGGGTGGCAGCGAAGCCGAAACGGCGTTGTCATTGAAGACAGCCTTAAAAAAAAAAGTGTATTATTTATTGTTTACCTTTTTTTCGTGCCGCTTTCCCGCGTGTCAGCGCTTCCCCGTTGTACGGTTGGGGCTTCAGAACCTGACATCACATTAAGCAGCCGTCTCCAAAGCCCCCAAATAATGCATAAACTCTGATTATTCCTTCTGATCCACTTGTGTTTATGTAAATGGCTGGAAAAGCGGTTTTCAGCTTATTTCAGAAGCTTAAGGGATTCATAGCAAGCCTATTATTGAAAAATCAGAAAGTGAAAAGCAACTTCTGAGACAAGGAATTAGCAACTCAATGGCAGCGCGCGTACCGCCGGCTGGAGCGCAGATGGGAAGGAATCCTCCCGGGATTTGGGAAACCAACCACGTGCCAACAGGTTGCTGAGGAAGGAGGGACTTGAAGGAGGTTAGTGGGGAATCCTGAGGGATGAGGGTCCAGAGTGGGAGCCTGGAAAAGGAGCTGGATTGCAAACCAGCCAGGATTTTTTGGGTCATGGTCATTAAGTGATGGCCAGAATTTTTGGGGTGATGGTCATCAGGTGGTAGCCAGGATTATTGGGTGATGGTTGTCATATGATGGCCAGGTATTTTGGGTGATGGTCATCAGGTGGTAGCCAGGATTATTGGGTGATGGTTGTCATATGATGGCCAGGTATTTTGGGTGATGGTCATCAGGTGGTAGCCAGGATTATTGGGTGATGGTTGTCATATGATGGCCAGGTATTTTGGGTGATGGTCATCAGGTGGTAGCCAGGATTATTGGGTGATGGTTGTCATATGATGGCCAGGTATTTTGGGTGATGGTCATCAGGTGGTAGTCAGGATTATTGGGTGACGGTTGACAAGTTGTGGCCAGGATTTTTGGGTGATAGTCATCAGGTCATGCCCAGGCATTTTGGGTGGTGGTCGTCAGCTGGTGACCAGGAATTTTGGGTGACGCTGTGCAAGAAGCATCACTGGCTGTGAAAACTTGGTTGAGAACCCCAGCTCTGTGTCCTGTGCATGCCGGGAAGGAACTGGTGATGCCTGGGAGCACTGGTGTGTCCCCTGTGTGGCCGTCCCCACCATGTGCCAGCCTTTTCCCTCTGTCCCAGGAGAGATGGGAACAGATGCGAATCTTCTTCAGGGTATCAGCCCCTTCCATCCCTGCAGCATCTCATCCTCCTCTCCTGCTGCTCCTTTTTTTTTCCCCCTGATTTGGTCCCTTTCCCCCCTTCCTTATGTTAATTTCCCACCTGAGCACCAAGTACTTTATAAATAGCAAATCTGAAATGAATTTCCTAGCAGCAATCATTATCTCCCTCGACAGCCATTAAACATTCACACAAGCAGAGCAAAATGACAAAGGGGATTGATTTTTACAGTATGTTGGGGGGGAGGTAGGAGAAAGGAAATATGTTGACAAGGCTTTTTTTTTCCCCCTCCTTCCCCCCTTCTCCATTCTCCTCTCCCTTCCACATCTTCTAGCTTGAGGAATTTCAAAATCACCCAGAGATTCCTCTCTGAGATCGTATCGCAAGGGGTTGGGAGAGTGTAAAGTTGGAAATAAATAAAAATAAATGTAAAAGCAAAAAAAAAAAGGAAAACCCCCCCCTTATTCCCTTCTTCTACAAGCCCTGCAAGCCTTGCTCTGATCTGTTGACTGCTAAACATGAAGTTAGTTACGCGGCCCCGGCTGTTGAGATGAATATGTCAGAGTTAATGTCTCCGAAGATGGAGGGGTGGGTTGGAAGGGGTGGAGGAGGTGTGGGGCGGCCCAGTCTCCGCAGCCTTCTCAGCAGAATAAATGTGTTGATGCAATAGTTGGGAGCCGGCGAGATGCTGCTGCCGTACGAGGCACTGTAGCTGAAAATTTAACTTTGATTTCAATTTTCATATTTGTCAGCAATAATTAGATTCAAGAAATGTTTTTGCCGCTGTTCTAAAATACTAATAAGTAGGAGCCTTTGTAGTATGGCTAATGGAGTCTTTTTTTTCCTAGTGGGCTAGAAAAATTCCATTAAAGGGAGAAGTCATACTATATTACCCAGCTTCAACATGCATTGACTTTGCTGCCACAGGAATATCTGCAGCCCTCGCTTCGAGCCGCAGCGACGATGCCTGGCGGTGGGGCTGGCATCTGATGGGCATCATCTGACGGGGCTTCCCTGGGAGCCAGGAGGGCTTGAGGAGCCCCTCCCATGCCTGGCTGGTTGGGGACTGATGCTCTTGGAGGCTTTCAAAGCACTTAGGAGATGGTATTGCAGCAATAGCCTGGCTCTCGGCCAGCCTGCTCGCTTTAGCAGTTGTTGGGGTTTTTTTTGGTGTTGCAAACCCCCGTGGGGTTTAAAGCCTTAAATCCATTCGGGGTCTCCCCTTGTTGGCTCTGCCAAGGGCAGAAAGTCCCTTCTCCCCCTCCCCGCCCCACTGCGTGGATTTCCTTGGCCACAGGTGCCAGGTTTTATTCCAGAGCGATATTAAATTTGCTGGCAATCTGCACAGCAAATGGGGGAAGCTCTAAGTTGTGTCATTCTCAAGTTCCTTCAGCCTATTAAGCAAACAAAAGCACTTGTGGAGTGAGAAATGGAAATGGCCAACGCAGCCCGATTAATCCTGGATGTACAATTCCATTAATAAGGCAGCTTTTTAATAGGTGGCTCTTTCCAGGAGCTGCTGAGACTAAGAATTGATGTATTCGCTGTAATTGTATTGCAACTAATAGGATATGAAGCAAATTGTATGGAGAAACCTGTTCCTCCGCCACCGTTTTCCAATCGCTTGAAATAACGTTTCCCCCTGGAAGAGCCCAGCAAGGTAACGGTACTTAAACCAAAAGAGGAACAGGAATATGTTTAATTTTGGTGGAGGGGGTTTTTGACTTGTGTGTTTGCTTCCCTATGGAGCGGGCAGAAGCTGGAACAGTGGTTTGCAGAAGTGCTGGAGGAAACAGAGATCCCAATCCCAATGGAAATACCCCGTGGCTGGATACTGGGAGTGCTGGGCGGTGGGATGCGGCTGCTGATGGAGACACCCAGCTGGGTCTAGGAGCCTGCAGGTTCTCTCCTGAGAACTAAGTAGGGACTTCTTGGTGTCCAGGCACACGCTGGAGGAAACAGGGCTCCCAATCCCAATGGAAACACCCAGTGGCTGGATATTGGTGATGCTGGGTGATGGATGTGGCTGCTGATGCAGAGACTTAAGCGGGTCTGGGAGCTTCCAGGCTCCCTCCTGAGAGCAAAACGGGGGTTTCTGGGTGTCCAAGCACGGGGCTGCTCCTCTGGCATCCCTTCTGGTGCCTTTTGTTCTCTTCCTTGGCAGCGAGAGGAGCCTTCCCCCTCCGCAATCGATGTGGTTTGGCTGGGAGAGCTCATTAAGGAGCCGGAGGTCCTCACTCCATTCATTCCCCGTGTTTATTCTGCCCAACATCCCAGGGCTCTGCCATTGCTGCTACTCCTGGTCTCATACCCCTTGCAAAAACTCAGCTCCTGCGAAGATACCAGAGCTGCAGCTCTGGCTCCCTTTGATATTCGGAGAAGGATTTGGGGTTTTTATCGGTGAGCATCTCTCCGAGGGCTCTTGCAAGAGCGACGCCGTTGGTACGACGTTGCGGATCCCAGGCAGGATGGGGGGATCGGCACGGCCGAGGGACTGCACAGCGCTGCCCTGGGATGCAGATCTCTGGAATATCCAGGCACTTGCAGAAGAATAACGCTCATTAAAGCCTAGGAAACATTAAGAGCTGACTGGTTCCAAATCCAAGCGGCCCCTGGTTGTCGCAGCCGTCGCTTTGCTGATGGGTTGGGGAATTCGGCGAAGTTTGCAACCGTTTTTTGGCTGTTGGTCGCCGCTGGCTGTTGGTTCGGGGGTTGGTTGTTTTTCACTCCTCCTCCCGATTTGTATGCATGCTCTGACCCCTCTTTGGTAGCAGGCTAGAGAGTAAATATAAAGGGGAGGGGAAAAAAAGGAGGCGAGGGGTGGGGGGGGAGAAAGAAGAAAAAAAGCCAAGGCGCAGTTCAGCTCCAATCCCTGAGGAAACAGATGTGATTGCCTTACAGAAATGGCTCCAATAAGGCCAGAAAGGAATATTGCTTTTATAGCTTTTGGGATATAAAACATTTAGACAATGTGATTGACTGGCAGGGCCTAATTTATCATTTACCCATTTCCCTCTCTCTCTCTCCATCCTCGTATTCACCCAAACACCAGAAGCGTGCTCAGACGGACTCGTTGCCGCTTTTGGGGCTGGAGAAGTCTCTCCTGCACGTAGCACACGTGCAAACGGCGTTTCCTCGCACGCCGAGCCGTGTGCGTGTGCGCGCCGGCACGTGTTCCCCCCGTGCTCCTGCCTCCTTGTCCCTCTGCCCGTGTCATGGATTTATCATCATTCTGCTAAGCACTCAAACTCCTGTGGCTATTTATAATTAATGCTCAGAAACCTGCCAATCCATTTAATGACACTAGGAGGTCACGGCCTCCCTTATAGCTTCCCATTAATCATCATTAGAACAGTTCTGGGTTTTTTACATTCTTTTAAAATGTTAATTCACCTTTATAGTGCTCCTTTCAGCTCTGACTGTAAAGGGAGACTCTGGAGTGACTCCAGCCTGTCTTGCGAGTGTGTGTGCAGGTGAAAGGCGCAGTGGGACAATTGCACTTGATAAAGTCTCTTGGATGTCTCCCGCTGGAATGAATTATACTCACAAACTCTACCAGCTGGGATTTCTTCACTGCCCTCTGCCGCCTGCTCCTCGCAGTGATGCTGGCACCGCTTCATCCCTCCCAACTCCATCCCTCGGGTACCACCGAGCTCCTCGCCATCGCTCCCCACCTGCAGAGACTCATATACCGCTGGGAACCCTGCAGCAAACGGTTCCTTCAAGGAATAAACTCATCGATGCTGGCGCAGAGCTTGACAGAGCCGTGTGTGCTCTGCCAGGTTGTGCTCGGGCACAGCTTTGCTGGGTGAACCCGCTTTGGCTTAAGGTGGGCTCGCGGATAACTTGCCTTGTGGCTGTTGCATCCTCTTGGCATCGTGGTTTTGGTGGAGCATCCAGCTCATCGCTTGTGAAGGTTAAAAATCCCGGTTCCCAGAGAGCAGGGCTGCTCACAGTGCTGCAACCATCTCCTTCTCTCTCCCTGGAAGTGGGAAACTGCGAACCCTTGCCCTGTCTCCCAACGCACCCCCTGTCACCATCCCAGCCCCTTGGGGAGCTGAGGTAACTGCACAGCGGAGGGGCTGAGTGGAGATGTCAAGTGGCAGCTTGGTAGATGGAAAGCTCTGGTGCAACCTGGTATCTTTTGGCAAGCAACGCCTCCTCTTCAGTAGCCCTCGCAGGGCTTGCTGTAAGAAGCAGTCGCTCCCTCTCTGAAGTCAGTCTGTGCTTGGCATTAGTGGGAAGAGGTCCAAAGCCGTGCGTGTCTGAGCTGAATTCTGGTTGTGATCCTTTTGGGAGGGGTGCCTGGTGAGGTGGTGCAGGCCTTGGCAGCAGTTTGCTTCTAAAGGGTGGGTGTCAGGAAGATGGGGCCAGGCTCTTCTCAGTTGTGGCCAGTGACAAGACAAGGGGCAACGGTCACAAACTGGAACACAGGAGGTTGAGGCTGAATGTAAGGAAATGCTTCTTTACAGGGATGGTGGCAGAGCCTGGAACAGGCTGCCCAGGCGCGTGAGGGAGTCTCTGGAGACTTTCAAAACCCACCTGGCTGTGCTCCTGAGTGATCTGCTCTAGGTGACCCTGCTCTGGCGTGGGGGTTGGACTAAGTGATCTTCTGAGCTCCCTTCCACCCCCTGACATTCTGTGATTCTTCTCTGTCGGAGCTCCTGAAGACGTCATGACCTTGGGTGATGAACCTGCCGAGCATCCCATGATTCTTGCTTGTTGATCACACATTGCTCAGCAAGATGGGGTGAGACAGCCCAGCCCTTTCGGTGGGAAGCACACGTGGCCCCACATGGCCTTGGGATGGGCAAAGGTTCTCTCTGACCTCTCTTTTCGGGTGAAACGGGATCACTCCTGCTCCTCTGGGGACTTGTGGCCGTGGTGAGAGCTGAGCCCAGCCCCGTTTCCCTGAGTAAATACGCCAGCAGCATTTGGCTTAATGAACTGTGGCTTTTAATAAATGGCTCTTATCTTGCTGAAGTGCTGCTAAATTGTCAGGATTTAAAATTAGCCTAATAGATTTGCGGGCGATGTTTTATTCACTGGTTAGTTGGAAAGAAGACAGAGAGAGAGGGGGAGCCGCGGCTCCACCCAGTTCTCCCTGAATTATACAAGAGTTATTTATTTGTTTGGGCCGAAGGGGAAATGTTCCGGATTAATGTGCGATGCCTCAGCACCTGACTTAATGAGAATTTAGAGACCTATCCCAAACTGATAGGCTCCAATTAATCACTCGGTGGCCCCTTTGCTTTGCTGTCCTTGGAATATATATTTTTTTAAAGCGGTGGTTGGGTTGCTGTACCCGCCGCTGCTTGCCAGGAGGAGGGGATGGAGATGGGCTTTGGGTGCTGTGGTGGCTTTCAGGACCACTTCTTGCAGCTTTGGCTCCATCAACGTTGAAGTAGAGCCCGTATGTCTCTTTCTATACCATACATAGATTCATAGATTCATAGAATGGTAGGGGTTGGAAGGGACCTCAAGAGATCATTGAGTCCAACCCCTTTGCTGAAGTGGGATCGCCCAGGGCTGGTCAAACAGGAACNACCAGGGCAGAGTAAAAGGGGAGGAGAACCTCCCTAGACCTGCTGGACACAGTTTTCTTAATGCACCCCAGGATCCCATTTGCCCTCTTGGCCACAAGGGCACTTTGCTGTTCTGTGGAGAACTTACTGTCCACTGGGACTCCAAGGGCTTTCTCCGTGGAGCTGCTTTCCAGCAGGACAACCCCTAATTTGTACTAGTGCCTGGTGTTCTTTCTTCCCATATACCCGTGCAGCTTGTATGCTTGAGCATAAAGCTCAACTGGCCTTGCTGAGCTTCTGACACGTCCCTTGAACTTGCATCAGCCACTTTGTGCCTTTATTTTTTGGCAGCGCGGAGCCAGTTCTGATCTTGTTGACAGTTTGGAGACATATGGAGAATCAAGGCAGAGCAGTGTTTTATAATAGAGTAAGATGGAAGCTGGTTGGGATGAAAGATGCCAGGGAAATGTCAATCACTATCATTACCCTAACAAACTGCTGTACCTGCAGAGATAATAATAATATTTAGCAATTATACAGCACCTAACAAGCTCAAACAGCACAGACGGTAGCTAATTAAATCTCCCAAGACTTCCTTTGGGTGGGTGTTTTCCTAAGAGCGTGGACCAGCTTCTGCCCAGAGTGGTTTGCGCAAAGGTAAATGTGCTTCTGGCCCGTTCCACAGGTAGGGAAAGGCTGCAGATCCTCAGCAAGGGCTTTGGAGAAGGCTCTGGGCAGTCTTGGCACTGCACTATGTGACTGGTTCTGTTTACAAGAGCATTGTGTGGTCCTGACTCAATGACCCATGTGGCCGAAGGTGCTCAGATGTTGAATACCTCCATGTGCTTGTTGTTTGGTCTTTATGGAATCAGGGAGCGTTTGGGTGCTGAGCACCTGAATGAGGAACCCACCAGCATCCCTTGATGAAGCAGAGGTGGTGCTACAAATGGTTGGCAGGGCTGGATGCTCAGCGGTGTGTTTTCTCCCTTGCCCTTGTGGCTTGCTGGGCTGCTGCTCTTTCCCCCTTGGTTCATCATTCCCTTGCCCAACCCTCTGGAGAAACCTTTCTGAAGAGTGGTATCTCTCAACCGACATCCCAGATTTGACCGGGGCATCCAAGATCACAGCGTTCGAAAGCAAGACTTTCAACTCTTCCCCACTTGTGTTCTTCCCACCGTTGGCCTTTCTGGAACGCAGCAGGTGAAACGATACGTGGCTGCTGGGATCCAGCCTCAACCCTTGCCCAGCAACATGTTCCTGCAGCCCGGTGAGGCCACGGTCTCCCCGTGACTTTGTGAAGGTCAGCACCCGCGTCTGAAGTGGGGCTGGTAGTAGCAGTGCATGATGCACAGTGTCAGCCATAAAGGAAATATTGTATATAAAAGATAAGGGTTGGGTTTTTTTTTTCCCCCTTTCTTGTGGCAGAGGAACAAGGCGCCGGGTTCATTTAGCATTCATAAAGTCTTGCTTTGGAAACGCCTTTAAGTACTGCTGAGGGAGACTTGAAGGAGCGTGTTTGAGAGTCAAATGCACATCTCCTTGGGCTCTCCTTTCATCTGCTTTAAAAAACACAATCTTTTTTTTTTAATCTTTTTTTTTTTCCCTCTTTTTTTTTTTATAATTTTTTTTTCTCTTTTCCCCCTTCTATAAAAATACTAATCTTCTCCAACAGCAGCAGACACCCAGGGTGCAGGCGCTCGGCAATTAGTTCAGTGAATAGAATAAGCGAAGAGCAGAGGGAAGGGGGGACTCAGCCAAGCACCGGGAGGACGCCGAAATGCGACCCGTTAATTAGGAGGCAGCGCAGAATGGCTCGGGGGGGACGGCGCCCGGTTAATTCAGGTGCAAAGCTGCTAAGTCCCGATGTGTGTCGTCTGCTCGGGCAGCAATGCGCTTGCTGGGATGCCGATGTCATCCTTGGAGATGCTGGATTGACCTTTGGCAGAGAGGAGCACCTTGAAGAGGATTCAGGACAAGAGGAAATGGCCACAAGTTGTGCCAGGGGAAGTTCACATTGGATATTAGGAAAAAATTATTTAGTGAAAGAGTGGTTAAACATTGGAACGGGCTGCCCGGGGCGGTGGTGGAGTCGCCATCCCTGGAGGTGTTCAGAAAATGAGTAGATGTGGCACTTCAAGGCCTGGTCTAGTGGCCATGGAGGTGTTGGTAGATGGTTAGGCTTGATGATCTTGGAGGTCCTTTCCAACCTTAATGATTCTAGGATTCTAGGATTTAGGTCTTGGTACTTCTCTTATTACGGACCCAGAACTAGGCTCTGAAAAAGCCCACGGAGGATGAGGTGAGGATAAAGGAAAGTTTCCAACCTAGCGAGTATATTCCCAACTCCAAGGTGTCCACGAGCCTCTGTTGGGAGAAGCACATGGAGGTTTTGGCTTGAGTCCTCCTTGGACTCTTGGAGAGGAGTGGCTGTCCTCCAGAGGCTGGGCTTTCCCAACAGACAGTCATCACATTGAGCTTCATGTTGGTGTGGAAATTCAACGGGTGCTTCACGTTATCATTGCGGGAGCTCAGACAGAAGGAGAGAGAAGAAAGCAACAAGTGTTGCCTCAGTCCAACCTTTTCTAGATTGTCAAGAGCCAACTTCATGAGAAGTGTCAGTTGAGC
>WEIS01049934.1:3202-21053 GCA_013389965.1 Todus mexicanus | reverse complement strand
AACCAGTTGGTCTGATAGCACCTGGGTCACTCTGCCTTTACTCTGCCACCAGCCTCCCTTGCTTTGCTCTGGGGATTACAGCATCCACTCTTGACAGGGTGAAGTTAGGAAGATGGAGCAAGCAGAATGCAGTGCGTGTCATTGGGGATAATACTGGTGGATTTGCTCACTTACGTGGTAATTGCTGCACATGCTCCATGTTTTTAAATAGAATAAGGCTGCTACGGCTTCTCAACTGGATGCTCCAGGGCAGTGCACTGTGAATAGCTTTTGGATTGAGAGTCAGCTGTCCTGGTGCTTATGAATTCTCAGTTGACTGTTTTCTTTACCCAGCCTGCAGTGAGCAGGACTCAGAACCAGGAGCACGTCTGACCTGCCGGATTTTACTCCATCTGTTTAAGACTCCACAGCTGAACCCGTGCCAGCAAGATGGCAGTAAGTGAATGGAAGTAGAGCCTTTCTTTATTGTGAAAGTGCTGAGGCTCTTGCACCCAAAGAAGAGAGATACTGGGCCCTACGATTAGAGATCACGTCCTACTTGCTTTGAATAAAGCAGACAGAGCTTGGTACACTGCTTTCTGCACAGGACAAAGAACAGTATCCCTCCATTTATGTCACTCCATGGTAGCCAGGCATGCTGGGGAGGAGACCTTTAGGCAGGAAACCAGCTAGCAGAGGTGGCCTTGCTGTCTCTAAGACATTAGAGTAATGATCACTTCTTTTTTGTGTGTCTTGAGGTTTGTACATCTTCTTAACTTGGTGTCAGAAGCTGCTGCTTTATAGCACTCCCTTTTTGTCTGATGAAAACAGTCCAGAAAGCTCTGTTCTTGACTCCTCATCAATACACTGATAGCTCAGATCTCTAAACCAAACCTGTATTCTAGGTTATGCTACTTTTGGAGCTTGGAGTTCATGCTCCCCATTTGGATTTCATGGTGCAGTTGTTACAGCATGATTTGCATTATGCCTTGCAAAACTTAATTAAATGACCCCATGTTACACTTGGGAGAAGGACTAGCCTCAGAATTCTCTGTGCTGGATTTTGTGGTCCTGGCTGGCACATAATTCTGGCAGCACTGGAACCTGTGCCTTTCTTCCTGGATATTGCCCTTCCCTGTCATTCTCTTTTCAGACAAACCCACAGTGGGAATCCGTTCTTCCTGTGACCGTCACTTACTGGCAGCTTCCCAGAATCGTATTGTGGATGGAGCAGTCTTTGCAGTGCTGAAGGCTGTCTTTGTTCTGGGTGTGTATCTGTGTTAGCCTGAACCTGTAAGAATGTTTTTATGGGGGTGGAAGAAAGGCACTGTATTGCGTGGCTGTACAGAAGGGCAGAGCAGTTCTGGTGAATATGTGGCTTGTCTGAAGCCCTTTGGTTGAGCTGTAAGCATGCGTCATATCTCTTAGCTGCAGAGAGGTCACTGTTTGCAGAGAGAGTTTACAAAAGCTCAGGATGTGTTGTAGGTCAGGCTTTGGGCTTAGCATTGAGAATTGACACTTGTGCTTTCCTTATAGGAGATGCAGAACTGAAAGGCTCTGGCTTTTCCCACCCCGGAGGTGTTGATGATCTCATGGATGATGAGCTGGGCACCAGGAAGGCTGGTGCTCGAGTAGTAACTGTAGAAACAGCTAGCTTGGATATTTATGCCAAGTATGTACTAAGGAGTATATGTCAACAGGTGAGTCTGTCCCATCTCTAGGTTTGTCCTTGTCCTTTCTCCAGACAGATAATAACCCCTATGACTTTCGTCAATTTGGGTTTGGCAGGTGTTTCTTTGAAAGGTCAGTAAAGAAAGTGGGATGGTTCTGCCACGTGATGGCACTAAGGATGGCTCACCATTAGCAAAAGTAGAGAGGCAAAGAGTTGTCAAGAATTAGGTGTTGCATTATGCAGGGACTGCATATCCCCTTTACTGGTGACAGCACAGAGCTCATGTCCATGGACAGGAGTTCTGGGAGTGGTGAGCTGAGATGTGGGCTGGAGGCAAAGAAGGTAAACATGAAAAGGACAGCTTGTAGAAGTGATAAATGGTACCTTTCAGAAAGCAGCTTAAGTGTTGCTGTTAATGTATCTCTGGGCTTTGCAGTGGCCTGTTTAGTTAGAGCAACAATAAAAACCTTTTGCTTAGTCTAATCTGACAGCACTGGTATTTCTGTTTCTTTGTGGAAAAGTGACATTTGAGGAACTGAAACCTGGCTAGTAAGATACTGAGTTGCAGAGTGGAGTAGCTGTTACCACTACTGTAAGGAAACGGGTATTGAAGGGTGTCCTTGGCCTTGGTTGCAAATTTATTCTGTCAGCAGAGTTCCGGTTTGAAACCTGTATTCCATGTTACTGATGTGTAAACACAACACATTAGCGCTCTGTTGTCTTCACGCTTCCAAAGTGGAAACTTATCTGAGATGAAGCTGAAGGTGTAGGCTGTAGTTTCACAAAGATTTCAAACCAGAGATTTAGCCTTTCTGATCTTTGTGCTTTACTTACTGCTTTGAGTGCTGTCTGCTGCCGAGAGGGACTGCTCACAGTTTTCTAGGCTTAGCACCAGCACCTGTGCTTCATTAACTGGATCATCTCTTCTCTGGTTCTCACTTCTCAGAGGAAAAATACTCTGATCAGACTTGCTCTGCAGCTGCAAAAGTGCTTATATAGCAGTCCTCTGTAGATTTTAATTTCATGAATTTTCCTAATCCATTTTTAATATGAAAAAAATCCTGCAGTAATGAAGAATGTTTGTTTTGGAAACTGCTGTCTTTATTATTACCATGTATTTAGGGACGACCAACTGAAATCAAGAGGCTGACAATAGTAGTTTTTTATCTATCTTCTCATCATTTGTGACTTTATAAATGGCTTGTGTCCAGTCAGTTGTTTCCCCTTCCAGGCTTTGAGAAGTAAAATCATTGTTTTTACTAAGGGTAGCAGTGTGTTTTCCATCACTATTTGACAATTAAAGGGTATTCTTTTCCCTAAGACATGTTCTAGTTCAGCTGGAGCTGCAGCCCTAAATTATTTCATTTAGGACAGCTCCAGGCCTTTGTTTTGCAGAAGTAGACCAAATAATTTTAAGTCATCCCTTCTGATCTTTTGAGCCCAAGCAGCAGTGTTGGTGGAGCCTGGGAGAGGCAGTGACTATGTACTGTTAAATCATACCGCTATTTTATCAAAAGGAACAGCAGCTACTGTGTTTCACCACTGCTGACTTGTCAAAATTGATGTTTCCTCTGTTGTGATTGCTGTGCTGTGCCTGATGCATGCTGAATCAGGATAGTACCGTTCATGAAGAGAAATGATTATCAGGCGTAACTGCATACTAATAAGGTTTTTAGGAGTTTGGTGTGTTCCCTGCATCTCTCTGAAATTGAAAGCGAGGGTGCCAGCTTGGAATCAGACATAAGTTTGACTGCCGACTCTGCCCTTGTAGGAGTGGGTAGGTGAGCGGTGTCTGAAGTCCCTCTGTGAAGACAGCAATGACTTGCAGGATCCTGTCCTGAGCAGCACACAGGCTCAGAGGCTAATGCAGCTGATTTGTTATCCACACCGGCTGTTGGACAATGAAGAAGGAGAAAATCCTCAGCGGCAGAGGATTAAACGCATCTTACAGGTACCAGCTCCTGGTAGAATCTAAGAAAGTCCTGGTAATTGCCTAGTGACCATTAGAGTGGGGTTGTCCAAAATGCAGCCCTCTGAGGGGTCTGACCCTTATCGTGGGACCTGATGGTGTGGATTACCGTAGTCTGAACTGAGATAAGGACTCTTAAAAAGTATGCATGTCTGTGTTGTAGAATCTGGACCAGTGGACCATGAGGCAGTCCTCGCTGGAGCTGCAGCTCATGATTAAGCAGACAGCAAACAACGTGAGTTTCTGCTCAGATGGACTGCACAGAGATGTGTGTTGCCAGTGTTGAAGTGGCTGCTTGTGAGGTGGTGGGCAGAAGTGGGAATAGGGATAAAGAGAGTGAGGCCTGTGAAAGCCAAGTATGAGAAGGATGCCATGAGTCTGAGTCTCCAAGAGTGGCAGCCATGGGGAAAATGGCAAACTGGGTTTGTACTGAGTTCTCTAGAAATGCGCAAGCCCTGTCTGTGAGTGCTCTCAGAGAAAGACTTGGCTGTCCTTTTTTCCCTATCCTCAGGAGATGAACTCCTTGTTAGAAAATATAGCGAAGGCCACCATTGAGGTATTCCAGCAGTCAGCAGAGACCAGCTCTGCTAGCTCTGCTGGCAATGGAGTCAACAATATCAGTAGCTCAGCAAGTGCTACTCCTGCCAGCAACAAATCCAAACCCATCCTCAGGTAGGTGTAATTCCACCATGCAGCTGTCTTGTAGATGAGTCTGAATGATAGCTTGGGTTGCGAACTGCTTTTTTGTCCTGCGATCTCATAGCTCCCTGGAGAGATCAGGAGTGTGGCTGGTGGCCCCTCTGATTGCCAAACTTCCAACATCAGTGCAGGGCCATGTGCTGAAAGCTGCTGGAGAAGAACTGGAGAAAGGACAACATCTGGGGTCATCGTCCCGCAAAGAGCGAGACCGTCAGAAGCAGAAGAGGTGAGTCCCGGGTAAAAGGCAGGCAATGCTTTCTGTGCTGATCCCCCACCCTAGCAGTGTAGCTCCATCTCTGTTCTCTCTGCAGCATGTCCCTGCTGAGCCAGCAGCCATTTCTCTCACTGGTGCTAACATGCTTGAAAGGACAGGACGAGCAGCGGGAAGGCCTTCTCACCTCTCTGTACAGTCAGGTCCAACAGGTAGGTGTTCTGCCTGTCTCCTCACTTTCCTCAAGGGCTCGCTCCTCCATCAGGCAGGCTACTGGGCATGTCCTTGGGGATGTTGGCTGTATGATTATATGCTCAGTAAGGGAAAGATCTTACCCTGGTTAGTATAGGGTGCTTGAGCTGACCATCTCTGAGTCACTGGACAGCAGGGAGTACAAGCTGCTCTCTATGAACATCAGCATATAGCTTGTGAAGTCAGTCCTCTCTTCTGAATTTCTTAGATTGTTACGAATTGGCGGGAAGATCAGTACCAAGATGACTGCAAAGCCAAGCAGCTGATGCATGAGGCCCTGAAACTACGGCTGAATTTGGTGAGCAGTTGCAGAACAAGAGCTTAACCGACAGGGTGAAGAGTTGTAGGACTCTTTTTTACTTTTTTTTTCTTTTTTTTTTGGAACATGCACACACTGGAGGGGCTATATATGTCCTGAGGCAAAAAAATGGGAGAAGCACTTGCGCTGCTTCTAGGTCTTGAGCCCTGAGCGTGCATAGAAAAATTCCCATGCTCTGTTTTGCTAGGGTAAAATCCACACCCTTAGTCTCTGTTTTGCAGATGTGCATTCCCGTTTCAATGCTTTTGCAGTCCACAGAGCTACTTGCATTTGAGGTTTGGCCTACTGACTGCATTCTCCCTCAGCTCTCAGTAGGAGTTGCTCTAGTACAGGAGTTTTTCTGGTTTAGGCTTCTTTCTCACTTTTTAAATCTTAGTGTTTCTTCATGATGTCCTTGTGATTAAAATACTTCTCTTTGCCAGGTGGGGGGAATGTTTGACACAGTCCAACGCAGTACTCAGCAGACGACTGAATGGGCTGTACTTCTCCTGGACATCATCAGCAGTGGCACCGTGGACATGCAGTCAAACAAGTAACTTTCTGACTGACTTCTGATCCATACACTTCCCAAGGGAGGTAGTCATTAGTGTGGCCCCTTTTCTCACGTGAGCTAGCTGTCTCTCTAAACAATCTTACAGAAGTGCTGTGACAGACAGAAGAGACTGACTGGCTACAACCTAGGTCCTAGTATTTGAATGCACTCTGACATGTTCAGAGCAAACTTTGCGTTCCAGATGCAGAGAGATAATCAGGGGAGAGCTGAGTCTGGACCTGCTTTTTGGAGAAGCTGAATGAGTAAACAGGAGGCCAGTCTTAATCTGTGATACTGCACTTGACTCGAGTGTGAACACCCTGTGGTGTATAAGCAAAGGATTAGTGTGGGAGGTTAGTCTGAAGAGCACTTGGCAGTGCTACCGACTGTAGGTGGTACTCTGGGCAGTCTGATAATGTTTGGTGTTACTGTGATGGCAGAGGCTTTGTATCTGCTTCTCAGGTGACTTTGACCTTTCTGCTTTGACTAACAGTGAGCTCTTCACCACCGTGTTGGACATGCTGAGTGTTCTCATCAACGGCACCCTGGCTGCTGATATGTCCAGCATTTCTCAGGGCAGCATGGAGGAGAACAAGCGGGCATACATGAATCTTGTCAAGAAACTCAGGGTGAGGGCCACCAGGCGCTGTATGGGGAGCAGTGTGTGCTGTGTCATGGTTGTCCAACTATGCAGATTTGCCTATGTCTCATGAATGTCCTGTTGCCGCTGGTTAGATGAAGTGGTAGCCCCGATGGCTCAGTAGGGCTGAAGGGTGCAAAGGTGAGAAGTAATGCAGGGATGGGGGTTGACACCAGAAGGGGCACAAGCAGGACTTGGGGTGATTTTTTTCCTGAGTGATTCTTCAAGTCTCCTCTATTCCACTTGTGCAGAAAGAGCTGGGGGACCGGCAGTCTGACAGCTTGGAGAAGGTGCGGCAGCTACTGCCCCTTCCAAAGCAGACCCGAGATGTCATTACCTGTGAACCTCAGGGATCCCTCATCGACACCAAAGGCAATAAAATAGCTGGATTTGACTCTATCTTCAAAAAGGAGGTAAGTGAAGCTTTTTTTGTCCACATCACAGCTCCTGAGTGCAGGTGTCACCTTGTCCTCTGATGCCTTGAATTTATACAGCTTAGATGGCATCTGTATGCAGTGCCTTGTTGCCTGCTAAGCTTGTAGTGGTTGGCTGCATGCGGACAAGTTGGCACATAGTGAAAAGGGGCAAAGCTGCATGTTAATGCTCAGCAATACACACTGCTATAGCCTGAGAAGTTATTTAAGCTTTGGTTATATACTTACGGCTATATTAAGCATAAAGAGAAACCCATGATCATTGGCATTTGAGTTACTGGGCAGTGCCAGTGTGCAGAAGACTGGCAGAGGTGGGATGAAGGAGGCTGGCAGTTGTTGATGAAAGCCTTTAGAAATGACTGGTTTGCCACATGGAGTAGCAGGGACCGTTAGTAAGGGCTCAGGCTGTTTACTAGGACATATGGAGCAGAGCCTGAAGCTTTACTCAACAGAGTATCCTCTACTCTCATAGGAGAAACAACAGGGCCTTGGAAGTTCTTATCTCTCTTGCTTTAAAGGGTTTGCAAGTCTCTACAAAGCAGAAGATTTCCCCTTGGGATCTGTTTGAAGGGTTGAAGCACTCAGCCCCCCTCTCCTGGGGATGGTTTGGAACTGTCCGGGTGGATCGCAAGGTGTCTAGATTTGAGGAGCAACAGAGGCTTCTTCTGTATCACACGCACTTGAAACCCAAGCCCCGCAGTTACTACCTGGAGCCGTTGCCACTGCCTCCTGAAGAGGAAGAACCTCCTACACCTGTGACTTTAGAGCCAGAGAAGAAATCTGTGGAACCAGCCAAGACTGATAAAACAAGCTCCAATCCTGCCACCTCTACTGAAGAGCGCAAGAAGAAACAGAGCAAAACCAAGAAACGTAACCAATCTGCCAGCAAAACTGAGGTAATTGCCCAACAGCTATGGACCTCCTGTGTCCACCACTCCTAGTCACAGAGCGTTCTCCTGAGTCTTACTGAGAAGCCTAAGAGTGGTGTAATAGTGAAGATGAGGTAAGTGAGTGCTGGAGCTCTATCCTGCTTTACCTAGCCTGGAGCAGGGAAAGGAGGCTGCCCAGCTCAGATAGGATCCCAGGCTTCCTCCTGGAGACTTTTCAACCCTTTCATATTCTCATTCATTCATGAATTCCCAGTGCACACTGATCTTTCCTACCCCTTCTTTGTCTTTGCAGGATTTTGTGCTGGGCCCTAGCCGAGTGGTTTCGTATGGAGTTGGTATGCCTACAGATCTCCTGCATCACCAGCCAGGAAGCACTATGTCAAGGCTGGCATACGGGCAATCACCAGTGGGTCTCTATGCCCAGAATCAGCCTCTTCCAGCAGGTAGGTGTACAGGGGAGGGTTGCATACTGCCCCTCTTTGGGAACTTCTTTTAAGAACCCCTTCTGTGAGATAGTCCTGTACAGGTCCCTATACTTCTCCATTTTGCCTGTCATGTATCTAGCTACAGCACCGAACAGTCATTCTGGAGCTACGAGGCTCAGCAATGGCACGTGATTAGTCAGCATGCTTCTCTTCCTCTTGCAGGTGGCCCTCGTCTGGATACATCCTACAGACCTGTCCGCATGCCACTGGGGAAACTCGTTCAGAGTCGCCCTCCTTATAGTGGTGTGCTGCCTCCAGGGATGAGCAGCATGATGGGCATTGACCCCTCCTACAAACAGGCAGTGTACAGACAGCAGCCTCCAGTGTCACAGGGACAGATACTGAGGCAACAGCTTCAAGCAAAGTTGGTAAGTCAGGGTAGTACTTTTGCTGTTGGTGGACCCCACAGTACAGCAAGCCCAAGGTGTTTGCTGGGGCTATCCCTTCTAGCCAGAACTCTCCAACCCTTTTGCTCTTTCTGCCCTGGAAAGACATCTCTTGTGTCTATTCCTTTGGTGCAGCACTGTGTTTGCCACCTGCTTTGTGGGCCCACGTTACTAACAACTGGGGCATCTGTGGCTGTTGTGCAGTGAGAGGGGCACATCCTGTCGGTGCCCTATTTGTCCCAAGTCAGGTTGAGGCAGAGGTCATTAGCAGCTGCATACTGAGCAGCAGTCTCATAGATAGAACAGTGAATCTACTTATCTGGTTTGGTGAGAGCTGCTAAGGAGAGAAGAACAGTGTCCTACCCTTTGAAGATGTTGAAAAAAGTGTTTCTCTGTTGCCTTCCAGCAGGGCCAAGGCATAATGGGACAGCAGCCTGTGCGCCAGATGGCTCCGACCCCATCCTATGGAACACTGCAGCCCTCCCAGGTAAGTGGCTGTAACGGCAGGTAGGACTGGAATTAGTCTCCAGCACAGGGCAGCATCTTTGCTTCTGCTGCTAAATGCTGAAACCTCATGGCTCTTCTCACTCATCTACTGGGTAGCATGAATCTGAATCCTAGAGATGAGCAGCCTTGTGACAGTATTTACAGATGGCTGAAGTCCTGTGTTCCAGATTCTCTTCTGCACCTTACTCCATGACTCATAAAGGCTTTTTGTTTCATTTCAGGGTTACACACCTTATGTCTCCCACATAGGCCTTCAGCAGCACCCCTCTCAGTCAGGCCCGATGGTACCTCCTACCTATTCTGGTCAACCCTATCAGAATTCCCACCCTAGCTCTAATCCTGCCCTGGTGGATCCTGTTAGACAGATGCAACAGAGACCAAGCGGCTATGTACACCAGCAGGCCCCTGGCTATGGGCACACCTTGAGCAACACACAGAGGTACCTCCCACCCTACTGGATGTTAATAAGCCGTATTTCATCAAGGGCTTCTCCACTCTGCTCAGACAACGCTAAGAACAGTCTGTGAAATGCCTGTTCTCCGTGCTGTGTTACACAGCATCTGAGTCCTTCACGCAGTCAGGGAAACAACTTTATCCAGCTTCCAGTCCTGGGAAGAAACAGAGACAGGCTGAGATTTGGAGATGCTACTTGCAGGCAGGAGGCAGTGTTACCAGCCAGAGAAAGATGTAATTGGGAGTATGTGGAAAATGACCTGGGAAAGTCATAGCTGTGGTTTTAAATCTAACCAGCAGGTCACCATCAAAGGGTTAGATCTGGGATTTCCACTGCTCCTGAGCAGGTGTAAATCCAGCAGGAAAACTGTGCACAACAATGGGCTGAGGACTGTTACTTAAGACTTCTAGAAAAAACAGATTGGATGAAACCCTTGAGAGGCCCTGGTGTCCCTCACCTTTGTGCAGAGAGGCAACATGGATTGCAGGGGGGCTGTTTGCGCTCGCTGTCTCGTTGGTGTCTGAAGTTGGGTTTGGATTAAAGAAGCTGACTCTCCATGAATCTTTTACTCTGTGAGTTTGTCCTTTTCTCTTGCAGGTTTCCTCACCAGTCAATACAGCAGGCCCCCATGATGAGTGGGATGAACCATTTGGGTCCACAAGGAGTTTCCTCAGGAATTCGACCCAGCCAGATACTGCCTGAGCAGCAGCAGCAGTATTTGAGGCAGCAGCAGCAGCAGCAGATGCTGAGGGTGAGTGGTTGCTGGCAGGAGGAAGGCTGCTGGAGCTGGAAGAACCTTGCCCAGTGCTGCCTATCTCTGTGTCAGCAATATGCTGCTTTGCCCCTCTGCGCAAGGAAGGATGTCAACACTGGGGGCTGTGTGTAATATTTTGCTAGGCACTTCTCCATTCTTTAGGGGTAGTGCTTCTTGATGGAGACACTTGCTGCATTGCCTTTTACCAGTCACTCAGCATGAACTAAAGGAAAGTTAGGAGCAGTAACAGTCTGTTTAGTTCTCTGTAGCCTGCGTCCCACCTCTTCCTGCTCCAGCTGAGCCATAAGATTGTACAGAAAGCTAGATGTCTTGGAAGTGTTGCAAGAGATAGAAGCAAAGGTTATAAGGAGCAAGTAGAGTTGTTCCTTACAAGATCATTTTTAGGGGCATATCTGCATTTTCATGAGACAGAAATAAGCATCAGTGGCAGCTTCCAATGGCAGGAAATGTGGTGTCAATCAGTATGTGTACTCCACAGGTAACACAGGATGGTGAAAAACTGATCCCAAGTGACCCAGCTCTCAAGGTTCAAAGAAGTTCACGTGTGTGTCAACAGACATGAGCATTCCGTGGATTTGCATTAGGGTCTTATGAGTATTAAATGCAATGTACAGATGTGAATAAATTTATTGGAGTTCCAGACAAACACAGAAACAGTTCGAACTAATTGGTGAATTGCATACCTTATGACAAGGCCCAGCAAAGTAGTAGAATATGTGGAGACTTCACGTATCCTGGAGTGCTCAGGCTTTGTGTACTGAGAGGGGGGCCTGGGTGAGCCAGTGGTTCCTGCAGAGAGCTGCAGTCAGCAATATCTCAAAATTGCTGCCTTACACTGGACAAGAGACTGCCCGTAGCACGGTCAGCAGCTTTTAGTCCTTTTGATGAGTAGCACCCCCTGACTATTCACTTGGTTTCTCTTAGCATTTTCCATCACTCATATTTAGAAAAAGAACATGCCTTAGACAAATTGCTAGCACTTCTCCTAGCTCAGTAACTTCACGTATACTTTCAGCTTTTAGCTGACATTGCTTAATAAGAAAAAAATAAACAACGAAAAATCAAACACAGAAGTGGAGTGCCCAAAATCTCCCTTGTTACTGTGACTCCTGCTGCATTATCTGAGGCATACCAGGTGCAGAACTGGTGCTTGAGTTGACTGTGGTGATAGACAGGACTTTGTCTTGCATGGGTTGGTAGTCAGCTGTTACAAGAAAGTAGTACATGAAATTGGGCATGGTGTCCTGGCTCATTTGGTCAGTCATCTGCTTTCTTGTATACCCAGGTCATGGCATCCTTTTCAAGAACTTCAGCGGTCAGACTATGTTAACATGGAAGTTAGGAGGCTGTTCTGGAAACTTGCTTCTTCTGTGTTAAATCCTTGATTCCTTTGGCCTTGATCCAAGCCTCGATGTGTTCATGGCTGGGTTTTGTATCCAAGTGTTGCTGTGCACTCTGTCCTGTTGTTTACTGGCTCTTCTTTCTCTCTGATACTTACTCAATGCCTTCCTAGGGAGCACTTGCAGCTTCCGTAGGTCAGGTTTTTCTAACCTCTTGTAAAATTCTCTCCCATCTCCTGATTGTACTTTTGTCTGTTTTCTGAGTCTGTTCCAAGTTTTAAACCTTGCCCTTTTGAACCAATGATCAGAGCTGTACCTAGTGTAACCATGTTGGTTTTTTATGATGGCATTAGTAGTGTTCTATTTCTGCTAGAAATTCTTCTGTTGATCCAGAGAGTCCAAAACTACACTGGCAGATGGGAGAAATGTCTAAAAATTAGGAGGAATGAAAAATCCTTGAGATTTGTGTGTACATTCTGACTCCAGGTTCAACACACTGCATATTCTTCTCACTGTAACTAGTTCTGTCCACATCTAGGTTGGAGCACTGCATCCACTTTTATCTGCATCCTTTTACTGAAGTGCAATACCAGCTGGCGTGAGTGACAGAGAAGGGCACCAGGAGTCGGAGAATGTGACATAGAAGGAAAGGCTGAAATAACTAGGCATCAAGTTAGGGGCAGAAACAAGAAGAGACTTAAGTCTCCAATTTTTTTTTTGTCTTCAAAGCCAAAAACCCCTTATCTGCTCTTGTCCCTTGGATGCAGGACAAAAAAAAAGGCCTTAACTGATAACATATGACATTCAGGGTAGAGATCAGGGGAAACTCCAGTAGTAGGAGTAACTTGGAATGGACTGCGTAAGAAGGTAATGGGAGCTCTCTTGCTACCTCTGGAAAAATTTTGAGAATGGGTCAGGCAAATACACAGTGAAGTCAGTCTTGCTGATCTTAACTACAAGGCAAGAGATGAACCAGCCAACCTCTTGAGGTAGCTCTTAGTTGTTTTCTATTCTTGTGTCTTGTTTGCTCCTAGTCGTTCCCCAGCTGACCAGTAGACTCGTAGTTCTCTTCTTACCATCTACTGATACCTCATCTTGCAAAACAACTTTGTTACTGTCCCTATATTTTTTCACATTTCTCAGCCCAGGGCAATGTCCTGGTGAAATTTGGGTAATTGAGGTACCTGTAAGGAAATGGTGTAAGAGGCCATGTCATTGTATGAAATGTCCTTCCTCCTTCAGCGCTTTCTGTGCCTGTTGCTGTGTGCATTGCCCGGACAGTTTCCTGATGGTCCCTTCTCTTTTGTCTTCACAGCAGCAGCAGCAACAACAACAACAGCAGCAGCAGCAACAACAGCAGCAGCAGCAGCAGCAGTCACAGGCGCCACAGCCACAGCAGCAACCCCAGGTCTCCACAGTGCCTCAGCCACAGGCGCAAGGCCAGCCCCCAGGGCTGGGGATGCAGGCGCTTCCCCCCCAGCAGCCCATCGTGAGTGTTCCCTCAGAGGCAGAGGGGCCTGATAGTCCAATACAAATCCAACAGTACTCCGCCTGCATCCCCCCTGCTCCCTCCCAGTGCTTCCCAGGGCTTGTGTGAATGCCGAGGCTGCCAGCCAGGTGGTGTGGTTACAACTACGTTTCTTTCTTTGCAGTTCCAGCGCCAGGGTCTTCAGCAGACACAGCAGCAGCAGCAAACAGCTGCTCTTGTTCGACAGCTTCAGCAGCAGCTTTCCAGTAAGTCTTAGAGTTCCTGATCTTGCCCTGCTGTCCTGCCTGCTGTTTTCTATTGCAGGTACCCTGGTGTAGAGAAGCAAGGCCAAGCCAGACTGTCTGTCTGAGGCCATAAGTGATGCTGGCAGGGAGGTGGCATCAGGACCAAGGGAGCACAGCAGTAGGACAGGCAGTGCTTGCCAGCTTGTGAGCAACCTTCCAGACCTTCCTTCTGCTGCCTGCAGAGAGACGAGAGAGCTGGGCCTTTGTAGGGCCTGCCATGCACCTTTCCTGGAAGGATCTAGTGTGCAGCTTTAAAGCATTCCTTTCCTCTGCTGCAGATGGCCTCTGAGGGGCACAGGGAGGCTGTAGTCGGATGATCTAGCGATACCGTGTTCTTGTCATAATCAGGACAAGACTTCTTGGAGGCAGGGAGGATGCTCTGGGAAGTTGTCGCTGTACCCTTGCTGTGTTTGTGGTGTTCTGTGGGCTTCCATGGCTGTTGTCACAGATAGGGCAGAGATGGTGTTCAGTCTGACACTGTATTCCTATAATCTGCGTTGGCCTTTACTGGCTGGTGGATCAAGAAACAGAACCCAGAGTCTGTTCTATTCCTTTCTGAATGGCCACATGTTTTACTGTGAGCTCACTGGCTTTTCTGCCATAAAAATGGTAGACATGCTATGGAAATGCTAAGAAATGGACTCCACAGGGGTTTTTCTCAGTTCATTAAAGTGTGAGACTGTGCTATATGTAATAATGTGTGGAGTAGGAGCTTGGAAATGGTGCTTATACTTGTTCCCTGATGGAAAATTCTTAATCCTTGTGACAAAAAAACCCCTTCCCAAACCAGAAATTTTAATGTGCTGTGTTACTCACTTGCCTGATTAACAGACCACAAGTCTGTGCAAGGATCCCAGCCAGGACATTTAAGTATCAGAAAACCTCATATAAGAATCCGAATATAGCAGAATAACCATATTTTTGTATCCTGCCTGTACAGCAAATGGAGCTGTCGTGTATGGAGCACGTGTGGGTCCAATGCAGCCATGTGTCAGCATGCAGCTTCCA
This sequence comes from Todus mexicanus, assembly GCA_013389965.1. Taxonomy (NCBI): domain Eukaryota; kingdom Metazoa; phylum Chordata; class Aves; order Coraciiformes; family Todidae; genus Todus; species Todus mexicanus. The sequence continues at coordinate 6,728 of WEIS01049934.1, read as the reverse complement.
TGCTCCCTCCTTGGGTTTGCATCAGTTCCACCAGGAGCCATCTGGAGTTTGTATTTGTTGTGCCTGGGATGGAGTGGAAGGCAGGACATTAAACCAAGAACAGCGTGAAGGAGGGAGACAACAGTACTGTAGGTCCAGGACAGGCTGCATTAGGAGGCTCCAGGGTATCCCGGAATATTCTATTGTCCAGCAGAGTTTAGCAGACTAACCAGGTTACACTGGCTTCCTTTTACTGAGCTGATGGGGTTTCAGGAAAAAAAACTACAGGATTTTATTAATGGGACAGTACCCAAGTATACTGTGAGCACTGTACATTACAGAACAGCAATCCCAGCAGCCTGGAAGCTCTTGAATATGCCACGTTTCCTGCCCTTTTTGTCCCATTTGAAATTTCTTTGGGTGTGTCCCTTCATTTGTACCAAGATACTGAGGGGGAGCCAGGATAGTTGTCTCTGACACCTTCACTAACTCTGGTTTCTGGGTGTGCTTCCGGATGAGTGTTTGACACTAGCTGTCTGAGCAGCTTGTATGGCTGCAGGTGTTGCGCAGTCTTCTAGGGCTAATTTTCTTTCAAAATCAGAAATATTTCGTCCACAGACACATCCTCCCAGCTAGCTGCTGCCTTTCAGGGCTGTTGTTACGGTGCACCAATTCTGCCACAAGGGATGGGGAGATCTTCTCTGGAGAAGGTTCAGGATTAGGATGGACGTGTTTCTGTCTCTTCCTCAAAGATCGTGGGGTCCTGACTGTGCTGCTGTAAAATGAGCAGAGCAGAGAGTGCCATAAAGGTTATGGTTGTCTTCTCACAGCCTGCGACACACTCATACCGCGCTGGTGATGTGGGGAGAGGGATCTCTTTCCTGAACCAGACCTTGTGACTGTCTTAACTCTGTCTTGTCCTCAACAGATACACAGACACAGCAGAACAACAACCCGTTTGGACGCTACTAATCTGTGGACTGCATCCTGACCCAGGAGGGAGACGTCACTGCTGACTGAACAGTCTTTTCAGCCTGGCCCACAAACTGTGGCTGCCCCCAGCCCCTGTCCTTGGGCCTGTGCCCCCAGTGTTGCTGCTGCCCGTCTCGCAGGGAGATGCCAGGAGGGTGGTTTTATTGTACAGAAAATGTGTTTTTACTATCTGATTTCTACGAATGTTTATGGAGATCCCTTGTGGCTCATAGTCTCTCTTCCCACTCTGGTTTCAGTTTTTACTCAGTTTTTAGTATTTTTGTTAAAATAATGATTAAGACATTGTAAAATTTTGTACTTTATTTATACCAGATGAACCCTGTACTGCAGACATTCTCAGATGAATACAGAGAGCTTACTTTGCAAAAGAAGCGTGTGTGTTCAGAGCCTGCCTTTCCTCTCCAGTGCTCCTCCCAGTACAGCCCAGCAGCACCTCTACACGTGGTCTTTTTCTCAGTAGAACCAATGTCTGCATTTTCAGCGTCTGTGAACCACTAAACGATTTGATTTGGGAAAGAAAGCCCCCCTGCCCTGTTTGTTTGATAAGCTGGTGTTTACATGCATGCAAGGGGTTGTGCAAGCTTTGTAGGAATTTGTGTGTTGATTAAGAGCTTTACTAGTAATCTGTGACATGCTCCACCACAACAGAGGTGCAAAGCAAAAAGGGAGTTACGTTGCAGGGCAGCTGAGTCCTAACAAGCCCAGCTTTCCAGCCCCAGCGGTTACTGAGCTGCTCAAGCTGGTACCGCTGCAGTCCAAGAGAAGCTGCAGACCAAGTGCATTCGCAACACTCTTTCTCACCACAGCACGGTTTTGCTGATGTGCGCCAGGGCTCCTCTGCTGGCTCCTTCCTGCCAGCTTGCAGTGCTTTCTCTGGGTGGGTAACGTGCTGCATTCTCAACTTTTGACCTGGCTAATGCAGCCTGCTGGCGTGGAGTCTCATCTCTCGCAGGTTACTGGAGCTTTGTGCTCTCCATTCCTGCTGTCTGTTGAACCTAGAAACCTCCATCACCGTCACCTTTCTTCTCTCTTTGCTTCTTCCTCATCCCGGGAGTAGAGGATCCCTGTAGTAGCTTTTCTTGACCAGTGCCTTCCTTCTGTCCCATCTGTGTGAGATAGGGTGAGGCTTGCAGGGACTCAAGGAAGAGCTGCACTCGATTATAATACAAGGCAGCCAACCCACTCAGCAGCCTGGCAGAGGTGGGCATCACAGGCCCTGCCCTGGGCAAAGATGCCTTGTCAGACACTGTCAAACCTGGTGCCGTCCAAGATCAGCTGCTGCCCACTCAAGCAGCTGAAGCTGGAAGCGGGACAGCTCCTTGAGCACCCGAACTTCCCTGCGTGGTGCCCATGGTTGGTGCAGGCTGTGAGGTACCGCTGCAGCTATGCACCGTGGGCCCACCCTGGGCTGGCTTTGCTGGCCAGCAGGACACAGCGAGCACTCCTTGCTCTGAGGGAGCCCGGCACTGGTCCAGGGGCCCCTTCAAGATGCTTCTCAAGGTCGATGAACCCTCCCTGGTGTGCGCAGGCCAGGACTGTGCATCCATCCTACAGGGTGGTGGACCATGTTGTCCCCTCCATGGCATCCACGGTGGCAGCGTGCCCCTCGCTCTGCGTATAACAGGCCAGCGTGGGGCAGGAGGGGCAGGAAAGCTCCAAGCTGCTCTGCAGCCGCAGCCAGAAGGCTCCAGGGCAGGGGAAACCCAACCTGCAAGGTGCAGCTGCTCGTTCACTGCCTGTGATGCACATGCTGGTGGCATGCAGGAGAGCTGAAATAAATGCCTGCTCTTTGTCTGCTCTCACAGGCATCTTAAATAGGGAGCAGTGGCTGCTTTGCAGGAGCCCAAGTAAGGTCGGGGTTGCAGCTCTGGCACAGGGAGGGAGGCAGAGCCTTGCTCCCCTAACCCACATCAGAAAGTGCAGAGTTGTCTGCTGGTAACTGCACACCCTCCTCTGTGAGCAGGCATCGCAGCTGAGCAACAACAGGCCATGGCAGAGAGAGGCAGAGACCAGACACATCCAGGAGGACCCAAATCCATCTCCTGTTTCCAACGATTTCTGTCATCCCATGGGGCAGGACTGAAGAAGAGAGACAGCTCCACCATGGGCAGAGGCAAAGCGAAGGAAAGGCAGCTCCTGAGAGGAAGCCACCTGCAGGAGTGGGAGATATCCCCACTCTGAGAAGGGGCAGGGCAGGATGGAAGGGTCATGCCCGCGGAGCTGGGCGTGCAGAGCGCTGCGGGGGCCTGGAGGGCTGTGGCTGCCCAGCCTGCAGCGGGGGGAAAGCTGCCTGTGCTGCCGTGGGGGGCTCCAGCTGCCGTGGGATGTGCCGGGGCAGCAGAGAGGGCTCCCGCAGAGCGGCCAGGGCAGCTCCAGGGCGCGGCGGGGCAGGGTGCGGGGTGCCCAGGGTGGTGCGGGGTGCCCAGGATGGTGCAGGACGCTCAGGGTGGTGCGGGGTGCCCAGGATGGTGCGGGATGCCCAGGATGGTGCGGGATGCTCAGGGCAGCTGCCGGGGGCGGTGCGGGGGTGCCCCGGGCGGCACCAGGGGGGGGT
>WEIS01049928.1:0-15085 GCA_013389965.1 Todus mexicanus | reverse complement strand
CTTTATCACACTGCAAATGTGTATCTTGAGTGCCACCACAGAGACTAAATTACTGCAGTGCTCCATATGGCTGGCGGATGGCCTCATCCAGGCTGAAGTACTTTAGAACTGTGATGCCTAATTAGCTTCAGGACTTCAGGATCTGTGGAATCCACCAGCCCTGCTTACAAAGTCCATACTGTGAGTAAAGGTACTGATGGTGTATCCCCAAACATGTCTTAGAGAACAGACTTTTTACACCACCTCCCAAATCCTGCCTTCTCTTACGGGCTTTCATTGAGTCATGTAGTTTCCTATGAAGGATCAAGGGACAGTGCCTGTTCTACAGATGCATGATGAAACCATAAACAAGAGAGAATACAATGCCATGTAAAAAGAGAGCGGCAACTCGTCACTGTAGCTGAGATTGAGGTTAATTTTTTTCTAAAGCTTGTCTGTCAACAAGTTATTTAAGGCTTGCCTCTATATTTTTATCCTTCCTGCTGCTTTGAGTTTCTGGATCATTACTGTAAATTAATGATAAAGATATTAGTAAGATAGACTTCCTTCCAGTGGTTGGAAACATGTATTTTAGAAACATGTTCCTCTTCTAGTTTATTGCAGCCAGAAATTAGAGGTTTCCAAGAAACAAATTAGGCTATTTATGTATTAGACGAGAAACACATAGGAAAGAATAGATTTTACTTTTAAAATTTCAGCAACAGCACAAGTGACTTATAACTGTGCCATTAAGATGTACTCTGGAGACAAAGGATCAGGTGTAAGTACATTTATAAGTGCCTATCAGTTTAGTTTGGTTATGAGTGAGAATTCAGATTTTGTACATTACGTATGAAAAAAAGATGATGCTGGAAATAATCTCAGCAGCAGCTTAATTCTGTAGTCTTGATGGAGTGCTTGAACTAGCAAGATGCACTATCTCCACTAACGTTCACAGGGTGGTATAAGCATTGGCAGTTGGTGCGTTCTCTAAAGAACCAAAACTTGTGCTTTAGAGAGGCCCTTAAGAGAATGGTCTCCTCCCTAAACAATAGTTGTGTGTGGCAACCACAGACAATATTACTTTTCAATTCCTCTGCTAGAGTTGCCTTCACCTAATAGTTTGAATCTCACATTGATTCAAATGTGATCCTTTGCTAATGTGACCGCTTCACAAGGTAGGAGGCATGTTGGTTAAGCTCACGTAACCGCAGCTTCCTGAAAAGAAAATTTGGCGTAGGAAAGCCACAGAAAACTGCAGAGCAAACTCCAAACACACTACGGTACACCCAGCTTATAACAATACCAACTGCAAGATACGCATAAGGAAAGAAAGCAGAGGACTAAAAGAGTAACATGAATTTGTACAAAAATACCACAGATACCTTAAGATTACCAAAGGTTGGGAGCATTCCGTTATTTCTGATATTTATTAAAATTAGTCTCTAAAGCCTCTAGGGAGTTTTTGCAGCACGCCTACATTTTAAGTCTTTGTTTTGATGTTTGTTTTTACTCCAGCATTGTCTTCTAGGGTTGGACTAGTCCTATACACCAAGATGGTGACTAAAGAATGTAGTAAGACAGATAGAAAAGCTCTTTAGAACTCTTTCTTTTTAGTGATTCAGCAAAAGGGAGACTGACATAGATTGGTTTAGATTTCAAAACAGAATGGTATGTCGCTTCGCCTCCCTTACCAATACCTTTGGAGGTACCACATACAAGTAGGGAAAAATTCCCTGGTGTTGATCTGCTTGTGCTTTTAAGATACAGGAGGCGGGGAGAGAGAAGAAGAGGGGAAAGAAAAGTAGGGGGAGGGAGGAGAGAGAGAAAAGGAGAAAAGGAGGGTGGAAGAGAGGGGAGAGAGAGAGGGAGAGAAAGGGCAAGCTGGTTAATGTTTTTCTTTCGGCTTGTTTTTATGAGTCACTCCACTAAGTATTTGCATTAGCAGGTCTCCTGCTGCTCTTAGATCATTCAGTTGTTTGTTTAGTTGCTGTGCCTCTTGAAAAGTCCGACAACAGTGAATTTTTATACACCTTCCTTGTATTTTGCTAATGAATTAAAACTTTAAAAAACAAATAACTTCCCATCACTGTGGTCCCTATAGCAGCAGTGCCCCCAAACTCAGTGCTATTACTCAAGTAACGGTTACAGAACCAGACTGATATTTATTGTTGTGTCTTCATATGTTGCCTCCTGACCAAGCTGAATCAGAAAAAGTGAAAATAAAAACATAACTGGAATGTCACAATAATCAAGTTTGAAGTTCAAAGCTTTTCATTCCCACTTGTGAACTAAAATAAAGAAGTTGCTTAATCTTGAACAGCATTTGAAAACCCAAACACTGAGTATAACTTTGATCAAATCACTTTGAATTAGTTGTATTTCTCTCTTCAGATATGAGACTAATATTGCTTAGAAACATCTGATCAGTCTGTATGCACTATAGACTGGCATTGCCCTTATTCCTGCAGAATAGAATCTTCAAGAAAATCTTGCTATTGAGTTAAACAAGAGTAAGGCTGCAAGTAAAACTCTATCATGTCCAGCATGAAAAGAAGCTGCTAAGTCTAAGGAAAGCAAAGGAAGAGAGAACAGCAGGCAGCTTTTTCTGTCTTTATGAGGATGACCAGCAATTTGCTGTTTGTCCTCTTCTATCTCTTGCTTATTCTTCAACATTCTGAATGTCTTTAACAGTTTGCTTTCAACAAACCTTTATTTTTTTACCTTTTTCAAGAGTAGCAGAGCAAGACATATATTAATTAAATACAAGCTAAAAACCTGCCCGCTACATTAAAAGGCAATAAAAACATTAGAACTTACCTGTTCACAGAGAAGGGTACTTCAGACAAGAGATTCACTCTGTGTGAGAGACTAGGTCCCAAGGGATGCATTTGTAAAGGAAGCTCCTCAGAATAGCTCTATATCTTCTGCATAAGGTGTTTGTTTTGGTTTTCTTTCTCTTCAATCAAAACAATAGGAGAAAAGTGGGTGTTTAAAGGATGTAAAAGCCTTGTCTTGGTTCTAAAAGAAACAGCATATTAAGAGCAACTTTTCTCGATTGCAGGCTTAGGATCTACGCAACTTTCTCTTAAGCACAGTTCAACCCCAACTACAACTGTGCATAAATGGTATCTTCTTACTTGCTACATCTGTTCCCTGTGTGAATTCGGAGATGGGTGTGCTGACTTCAGTAACAAAAATACTTTTTTTTAAGTTACTTGTTATTCTTGCTACACCAACATAACTGAGGGAGTATGAGCTAGAGCTCTTGTCTATCATCAACAGAGCTATGGGATAATTAAAGGACTAGTCAGTTATTTGTATGCAAATTAACTGCCTAGATGAAATTTAAAACATAGCTTGCCCTTCAGAACATTTGTCACCTGCAGTGATTTGCTAGAAGATAAAAACATTTAGTTGCCCGATTTAATCTGAAGACTTTTAGGAAAAGAAAGTCTGTCTTCCCTCTGCCACCTGGGTATATTTTATTTTGAAGTAGCTGGAAACATTAAACACAATTTTCTAAAGCTAGAAGTTTAATCTCCCTCTTCCTTTATTCTAGATACATTATTGTCCTCTGTGTCACTTAGGTTCAAGACAGACTTTAGAGAGGGGATATCGTTTGGACGAATCTAGAACAGCGGTGTCACTCTCTATTTAAAACAAGATACTTCTACAACTCGTGTTCTGCAACTTTAACTATTTTTCCAAAGCATGATATCGATTTTTTAATCTTTTTAACTGTACACAAGTGGCATCAATGATCAAGGTTTTCTACTCAGACTGCCCTTCTTCATCACCTGCCCTACAACAGGTGAAACTCACTAGCTAAAACAAAGATGTTCCTTTGTAGGCACAAATTGTGGTAGGGCACAATGAATAAGAGTATACAATAACTAGCAGTTAATTAAAATATTCCTTCAGGTGAAGTGCTAAAACACTGTCTGGGCTCTGAAAATGCTAGATTTAATACCTGTTAGTAATCCATGAAGGATTTGTTTCAAAATTGCAAGGGCCTGTGCAGCTGTTTTGTCCATGGTGTAACATTTCCACCTGATACTGTGGCCTGTATTTCTTGCACTGCAGGTTCTTTGGTTCCAGTGCTTCTCTGTGACATAGCTTCTTAACAGCTTCTTTTGGAGCTGCATGATCTGAAAGGCAGGAGACACAGAGGTCTGGATAAACACTTTTTTTTTTTTTTCAAACTGCAGAAAATACCAGGGCAGTGCTCACGTGAAGTCTAATTTATCCTTTGGTCACTTATTGCGGCTAATGGACGCCAGTGATGAAATGTGCGTGCCCTGGGCAATCCACTGGTTCGTTACGCACACGTGGCTCCCTTTAAGTTTAATGTGAATTTGACGTACCAAGGAAAGGGAGGACATACCCTGCGGGGTGAATGCGTGTTCTCAAAAAAGCTAATAAGCTCCTACAGTAATGCCTGTTTCTAAGGTAACACTACAGATTGGCTATTGATAACAAAGCACTTTTATGATTGATACGCATGCTTCCGTTGCTCATCTCAGTAGCATGTTATTGACAGCACAGAGAGATGATTTTCTGCCAGCTCTTTTACCTGTGCAATATCACTCTTAACATGCATGGAGAGCATTCCTGCTTCCAAGATCCTATTTTTTTATAACACTTTCAAAGTGACACACGGTTTGGAAGGGCTCAGAGGCTCGCTCCTAGTAGGCCATGCTGAGAGCTGATACCGCTCTTCTGGTCACTTCGGTCTTTCTTTCACACCAGACCCTTGGTGGAGGCGCCCATCTGTGGCTCCAAACTCCTGCCGAAGCTCCGAGGATTTATTGTGCGGATTTACCGTGCCGAGCCGGCACATTTTATCGCTTCGCTACCCGCGTCTCTGAGAGCGCTCGGGGTGATGCGCCGGCTCCCCGGCCCGCACCCCACACACACTCCATCGCTCTTTGCTGCCGAAACCCGGGCTCGGCTCTAAAAATAAGACGGGAGAGCTATAAATAGGAGCCGCTTAAAGCGGTTTCAAAATGCCCGGTCGATGCCGCTGCTTCGGAGAAGGGGTAGCGCCTTCAGAAGGCGTCCTCAGGGGAAGGGCAAGGGCGGAGAAGGGAGGACAGGGTGTGGGGGCGGAGGTGGCCGCGGGGCAGCGAGCCCACGGAGGGCGGGCAGAGCGCGGCAGGGAAGGGCAGGGCTGACCCGACGGCGGGGCTCCTCCCCGGGCAGCCGCGGTTGCCGGGCGGATCCCCGCGGCTCCTGCTGTGCGGGCTCCCTGCTCCCTGCCGCCTGCGCCTGCGAGGTAACCCCGCACCGCCGAGGGGGGCCGGGAGGCCTCGTTGGGGCTACGGGTCAGGGTGCCCAGGAGCCGGACTCTTCTCAGCGTTGCCCAGTGACCCGAGCACAAGCTGAGACGCGGGAGGTTCCCTCTGAGCATCGGGAATCGCTTTTGCTGCGAGGGTGGCAGAGAGCTGGCACGGGTAAGCCAGTGGAGTGTCCATCCTTGGAAACATTCACAAGCCACCTGGGCAACTAGCTCTGGGTGGTCCTGCTTGAGAGGGGGGAGGCCGTTGGTTTTCAGAGATCCCTTCCCGCCTCAACCACTCTCTCATTCTGTCAAATCCTGTAGAGCCTCGCTCAGAAGTACCAGAGCTGAGTATCCTCCTTTGCTCAAGGCTTCCAGGATTGTGCTTAAATTTACAAAGAGCATTATAGTTTGACTCTGCTGCTGCTTACGGCTTGATGGCAGAGAAGGTCTCTTCGGGCAAGCTTTGATTGCAGCTAGCAGGCCTCCAGTGGAGAGCTGCCTGTGCCTTAAGAGAGCGAGCAGCAGGGAGTTACATTTAATACCTCCTCCTTTCAGTTTTGACGTTCTTTCAGCAAGGAACAGCAGGGCTCCCCTACTATGCTCTGTGATCTCACTCTGTTAACTAATTTCCCCTAGTAACAGGAATGCTTTTGCTTGCACAATGTATTAATAAATAAATAAATAAAATCATGTTTCTGTAAAGCCCAGTAGCTTAATGGTGCTGTAGTTTTAAACAATGCTGGTTTGTCTTACTGAATGCTCTGCCTGCATTCTGATCTAACTTGCATCTTGCATCATTTGAGAAGCTAAGAAATACCAAATTATCAAATAAACAATCAGAAAACTGTTGCACTTCACTATAGGTCTTTTTTTTTCTTTTCTTTTTTTTTTTTTTTACTGAGTGGAAGAGATGGGTCTACGTGATGAAGACAGGCAGCGTTTTAATATAGTGGCATAGCCACTATATAGCAAATGTTCATGCATCTGAAGATACTCGGTCCTGCTTCATAAAGATTTATTGTAATTAGGTACATTTTCTTGTTGTTGTTGAAATGCTAGCAGAAAATGGCGCTTTTTATTTTCCCTGGAAAATGGAAAGTTTAATTGCAATAGTCTAGTTTTGCCACACATTTTGGAGGGTTCGTTTTATGAAGTCTTTAGATGCCAACACAGTATTTTTCAGACAAGCCCTTATTGTATTTGAAGGAACTAGCTGAGTACATAGTTTTTGAATACAAGACAGAGGTGTGGCCTCCCTGTTGCTCTGTTGCTCTCACAAACACACCTATACCTGCCCATATTTCTTCATACCTTCTGCTTGAAAACACTTCTAGAGGATCAAACTGTGACCTTGTTGAAGTCAATGTCAACATCGTTATGGACTTCAGTGGGGGCTAGAGCTGGAAGCAAATTTACAACAGTGATTGAAAATCAAAAGTAAAAGGTACTTGGATATTACAGTCATTATATATTTGTGAAGTATTTTACTGGGGCAATTTGGTAAAGGATAAAAATGGAAAATAGATTTTACAGGTTTTCTTGCCTAACTTTCTTTTTTTAATGAATTACGAAGAAATGTAGATATGCAGAAAGGTGTCTTTTGATGATTTCCTGACTAACATCATAAGAAAAATAGCAAGAAATTGCAACAAAATAAAAAAGTTCCTATATAAATAAACAGAACAGTTCATAGCTGAGGTTATGCAAACATTCTCAGTCATGTACAAGGAGCTGTCGGTTGCCAGAAAATGTGGAGACGTAAGATCATTTCTGAAAAATACTAAGGAATATAAAGGTTCAAGTAGGTAAATAAAGACTTAAAGATCTGGCTCGTGCTGACAGCCTGATACATTAAGATAATGAGACAGTCTTAGCTCTTTTAGTTATTTACAACTGGTTGGCCCAATTCTGCATGTGAAGTGAATTCTTACTGAAAGTTTTAATGCCTGTTACTCAGGAAAGAAGCATTTTAATATCATTATTTTCATCCTGCAACATCTGGCTAGTCAAGCCAAAAACACATGAACATATGATGCTAACTTTAATACTTACAATTCTCCCAAAAACTTGTTGGTCTCCACCTTGGCAGAGTTTGTCTTATATCTCACAGCATATTTTCCCCTGTCCTTCAATACTACATTAAGTTTGTGACAGTGTAACAGTAAAATGTGGGTTTAATTTTTTGTGAGACCCCGCCTGGAGTACTGTCTACCATTCTGGAGCACCCAACACAAGAAAGACATTGAACTGTTGGAATGGGTCCAGAGGAGTCCTGCTAGGATGATCAAAGGACTGGAGCACCTCTCCTATAAGGACAGGCTGAAGGAGTTGGGACTGTCCAGCCTGGAGAAGAGGAGACTCCAGGGAAACGTTATAGTGGCCTTCCAGTATCTGAAGGGGGCCTACAGAAAAGCTGGGGAGGGACTATTTGCAAGGGCTTGTAGTGATAGGACAAGGAGTAATGGTTTCAAGCTGGCAGAGGGTAGGTTTAGACTAGATGTAAGGAAGAAATTCTTCATAGTAAGGGTGGTGAGACACTGGAACAGATTGCCCAGGGAGATTGTGGATGCCCCCTCCCTGGAAGCGTTCAAAGCCAGATTGGATGGGGCCTTGAGCAACCTGGTCTAGTGGGAAGTGTCCCTGCCATGAGCAGGAGGGTTGGAACTAGATGCTTTTTAAGGTCCCTTCCAACATAAACCGTTCTGTGAACTGATGAATTTTATCTTAGCGGATTTAAATATCAGCAGCTGCCTTTATTTAATTTGAAACTTGGATGTTGTTAATTTGCACTCCTTAGTCAAAGTGTCACAGTATACAGTTAACAGGAAAAGTATTTTGAAAATATGCTGATGCTCAATTAACATTACTTATCAATTAAGAGGAATCAAAATGCTTTCAAGGCAGTTGCTGAAGTTGTTGTTAATACTACAAACTATTGATAAATACCAGGGTCTTTCTTGTTTCTCATCCTTTTAATTGTGCTTAGAGATGACAGAAACTGATGTATTAACTACTTCATAATGAATTCTAATAGATTTCTTCCTATGTTCAGTAGGTAACTCCTGGGTGTTAGACGATGTAGCATGAGGATAAGAGCAGGTTGGGGTTTCTATATCTACTTGCTGAAGGGTTTTTTCAGGTACTTGAAAGGCAGGATCACAGTGACAGGATGCAGTTCTGATACAAAAGAGCAATCATTTTATTGACATATGTCACTAAGAAGCTATAGAAAGCTCAGCTTCATGAACTGACAAGGTTCGTATCCTCAGTGAGTTACACTGGCTTTGTAGTTATCCCTTGAATAGGGCTTCATTCATCCTCCTGTCAGGTTTTTTTTGCCATTTAGGAACAGACACATTGCTGTTCTGCTACCCTTATGCCAGAGGCTTTATGACTACATGGAGCAGAGCTGGTTTATTGGCTTTGGGCCACCCGGAGCTTTTTGCCGACTCTGGAGAAATTTCCAGCTTACTGGCATCCACTGCTTCACTCTCCCTTGTCACTGTTGTGGCCACAGCTGTGACCAATCTCGACTTTGCTTTATGACACCTGGCACTGATTATCCCTCTCCAGTGCTGAAGGTGCAGTAGGAAACTTCCTGGCAGCCCTGCCAAGTACACAGCATGCCCCTGAAGTGACATCAAGAAAAGAAGAAGTTCCCCAATTATATTTTTTTTCCTCTTCTTCAACCATGCTTCTGCTTCTGCTGCAGGAAGAGGTTGTATTACCTTTGCAAACTGCTGAAACTTGTAGCTAACTGCTGTGAACCAGCAGGCTTCAAATGTGAACTGTAGTTCCTCGTGAAGATCTTATGCTCAAGATGGTCACCTTTGACCTACCACATGGCACATCAGTGATGATTTACAGTCCTGCGGGTTGAAAAATCGAAAATAGAAATAATAGAGTAATAATAAAGAGCATGACAATTTAATGGAATGAAATAATTTTCTTGTCAAAACTCTGACAAAATAAATGTTAGGCTTACTCATTCACGTAATCCTGTAGTTCCTACAACTGTCCAGGACACTCGTTGTATCTGACTGTGTTATACCTGACAAAAAATCAGGAGATTTCAGTAATTCCTCACTGTATGGAACAGAAGTTGTCTTCAAAATTTCTTGCTTTGTCGAGAAATAACATACCACTGAAACGTCATGTAGAAAAAGTCAAAGCATGTGCATGAGCAGAAGAANCCAGCTGCACTGGTTAAATATTCTTTTCTGTGCTCTTTTTCATCCTTTCGATTTAATTTCTATTTTAAGGTACATTATTACTTTAGAATTAATCTAGTTCACACAAGTCCTGCCATTCCTTGGAATCTAAGCACTAGAATAAAATTAACACACTATATTGTATGAGGGCCAGTTAATTAAGAGTATATTTGCTCTGTCCTCTTTTCTTTTTATTTTTTTTTCACTAGGCATTGGTTCCAGTTTCAGCCCTCATAGGCAAGAGGAGACCAAATAGTAACCATGCAAAACTGGTGGAGTTTGGGTTTCTTCTGGATGTAGGTCAGTGGCCCTGATGAAGCCTCTGGCTTTATCTTGCTCAAAATAATGGAGCAGAGTTATCAGCCAAGCTTATGTTGACAAAAGAAACTGAGTCTGAATAGATCTTTCTAATTTGTAGCTTACATTACTTATAAATTATAAATTATATCATATATAAACAAGGCTGTAAACTGGGCAAACACTTTACCAGTGCTACCCTACATCTGACTAGAAGTTCATCTACTCAAATATGTCTCCAATACTGGCCACAAGTACATTCCTGGGAAAGCATAAGAACAGGACAAGAGTACAATACTTTCCCCTAACACTCTCCCTCCTTCCTTTTTCCTTTCTCAGCCCTTTTGGGAGAAAAGGCCTTCAGTCTTTGGCTAACCAGTGCGGTGGACACATAAACCTCAGGGTTTTCTAACAGCACCCATCCCATGTTCCAATGCTTGTTTGTGCTTAGGTTATTTCTCGTGATTTGCTGGTTGTGCTATGTCAGGATCAAGATTCATTTTGTGAGGTGTGTGTCTGCACAGGCTGAAGGACAGCTATCGCCCTGAGAGACTTTAAACCTCTGCCGCAATTAGGCAGAGGAAGGAAAAAGGCGCACATCACGGTCTTTGATGCTTTAAGTTATGCACTAATTATAAATATATTCCTAAAGTCATTTCCAGTCTGGTACATAGAACATTGCTGCAGAGTCATGGCAGCAGAACCCTTCATAGCAATTTGAAACTCAAGGAAATTTCCACTGCCACAGCACTTGAGCTTCTTCACAGGGAATAGAGAGAAAGCATTTGCTTGCTCTGAGGGAAGAGTGTAGAATGCTGGTGGAGTAGGCTGCACATCCTTTGCCAAATGCTGCCACAAACCTCCCAGTCAGAAGCAAATGGGATGCTTCTGAGGTATAGACCATGTCCAGGGCAACTCTCAGGCCTTGTGAGAAGAACGGAGAGACTGTATTGCACCTATGCTGCTGAAGTCAGCCTTGTCCCTGCTGTGAAGAGGAATAGCGGCTTGGAAGGGGCAGTGGGGTAGAAGTGATTTTAGGGCTTGAATTTTCAAAGGAGTCTAAAATAATTGAAGCAATGTGCCATCAGCAATTTCATATCCATCAGCAGAGACAGCATAAATTTATTTATATCTAGCTTTTACCTGCCCAGGATGGGGCCGTATTTCTTGTTGATAAATGCAATCTGAAGTGCTTCACTTACAACGTGCTTATTTTAGAAACTCGGAAAAGGGTTCCTGCCTTTATTGAAATAACTACTTGACTGTGTTGCCCACTGACATCCATGAGCTACCACAGCGTGTCTGCGTGCTTGAGAGGTAGCTCAGTTACTTTCTCAGGCAATCAAGTAATTTGTTACTCATCAATTAGAGTTTATATATTAATGAGTGGACTCCCTGCTATTAAGAAGTTCTCTCATTTGTGTAAAGGGTAACAGTTTACAGATGAGCTCTTGCCCATGAAAAGCCTGATAAGAGGTAATTCTTTATCCTGCAGGGCAAGAGCATAGGCTAATCAATACTTGAGCAACCCTCAGCTGTTTAATTGGGATAAAATGGTTGACACAATTATGGTGCTCTTTCTATTTATTTAAGAATCTTGAAAGTGTTATTTAGAAGTTATGCATCTGTCCTGGATGAAAAGAAATAATTGTTCTGTATGCAGCTACCTAGAAATGACATGCAGAAATGAGTGAAAATGTCTGAGCTCTTATAAAACGAGAGACAACTTTCTAAAATATATTGTTAGTTGCAACATTTTCTGTTCTGTTAATGAGAAGAGACAGGGAATAAAGAGCAGAGTCATAGTTTTTCCACACGCTTTCATGGTTTTCTTATTACTTATCTTCTGTTCTTATTTTTCTGCCTGTACAGGTACCCAGACTATAACATCTCCCTTTTACATCAAAGAGATTTGCTGAAGGACTGCCCTGATCTTTCTTCCTTTCATCTGTCTCTCCTTGCTTCTCCATGTTTTCAAGTGGATACCACCCAGTGACAGCAAAGGCATTTGAAAAGGAGTATCTCTGCTCTGTTGAGGGGCCTTACAGCTGACAAGCACACAGCTAAAATTGGATCCTGCCGATCAGTGAGAGGGTGGTCTGGATATGAGCTCATACGTATCATCACAGGGCTCTGTAGGGTATCACTTGTATAACGTTAATAGTTGCTTAATTTGCCTCTAATAGTTAATCGTGCAGTTTAAGATATCAAATAACTTAACACCTCAAAATACAAAGATCACAGGGTTCATCCAATACAAATATGGTAAGCTTTAGTAGAGGCAGGCAAGTGGCAGAATTCCTGGTCCACAGGAAGGTCCAAAATTAAGAAAAATCAATTATGCCTTATTAGAATGCACATTAGAACCCTCTGCTTGTGCGTTCAAATTCATTTTTTAACGTCATTTTTTAAAATTCACTGAATCTGGAGGCTCTGTCTCATAGGTTCCCAAACCCCACGACTTTCATGTTCTTTAGCTGTTTGTACCAGAGTGAGTCCCAAGAAACCCAGAGGAAGGATTCCTAGGGCTTCAAGATTCATAGCCTAGGCATAAATTGAGCTCTCAAAGATCTCAGGTTTCCTGCTGCTCAACTGGAAGGCTAATTGTGATGTGTAGCATTTGGGCTCACAAGAGAGCGGATGGCCCTGTTACTTACACAAAGCAATTGGGCTTGGAAGTGGCAGGTGTTGGAGTGGCTGCAGTCCCTGACAGAGGGAGGTCATATGGTGGAATTGGCTTTGGAGCCGTGGGTCCTGGGAGCCTGTGCTTTCCTGCAGCCAGCCAGGTGAGCCACCAGATTTCCTTGCAGGTCTTATTTCTGAAGTTCAGTGAAACCCTGTTCTTTGTATGAGAAACATTTCTATTTTGACAAACTGATAAAAAATGCCCCCCAAAGTCCTGTTTTCCTGGAAAATTTTCAACCGGCTTTGAAGTGCTGCGCAAACAGCAATGAATTTGGGTTTGATTTAAAATTCCAGATTAAGCCTGTGTACGCTGCTTCCATATCTGATACCTGATGAAGAACGCAGGCTTCTGCAGATATTCAAATATGGGCCCAGAGCGATCCAGTCCACTAGGAATTTATTGTGGATCTTAGGATGCTGACAAATAATGCATATCTAATAATCAGTTGTGAGATTCAAATACTATATGCATACCTCAGACACTGTAGTCCTGAATTCCTGTGGATGAAGATACATTCCTTTTTACACAAACTTCAATAGAAAACCCCTGAAAATATTTTCAAGCATAAATTCCACTGTGTAATATATTTGATCAGATCTCTTTCTCTTTCAGAACTATGCTAAAATTTCCATATTCCCATCATTTGTAACAGCCTAATATATGGCTAGTTTTTAACCTACTATAGTATGCAATGATAAATCCTGAAGTATGAATATGTGAAACAGGATATTCTATCACTAGTGAATAATAGCACAGGAGATTAGAGGGATGTTGAAACCTTAAAAATTGCACTTGTCACTAACTTTTGTACTGAGAGCCAAATCTTGCAACACACAAAGCCCTGCAAATCTGGGAGCTGATGCAGCTCAACAGCTTACTGGAGACAAGTACAAAGCTACAGAATCAAACCCCTTGTTTTTGGAGAATGATACTTTCATGGCAGCAACTGCTTGGCTGTATGCTTCAATGTGTTTCATTGTACATCATTCAAAAGATTCAGAAAGAGTCCGTCTTATGTCTTCTGTGAATGTTATTAGCAATGTTATGCTGTATCTGTGCGTTATAGTTAGTTAAAAGATAAAAAAGCATCACTCTTTTCTCTAACTTTCATTCAGCACTTTTACCGTCACCTTTTCAGGTGTGCTGTGTTTTATATTCAATAGAAACAATTCTCTGTAAAGCATTTTAGCATCTATCTGTCTGCTATAAGAAAGACCTGATCTTTTCTCCATATAATTTGCAGCTCGGGACTCCTGTTAAAAGAATTGTGCATTGATGTAAAATAGCAAAGTATAACACTTACTGATTGAAGTGTTTTATCATGATCTGGTGAGATTAAAGCAGTTTGGCACTAATGAAAGTAACTGCTGCAGTGTTTCTGCAGGGAGACATTCAGGTATTTTAGAAATGCAGAAAACACAAAGAAACTGAAGAGGCTGTGTTGACAACAAAAGACATCATTAAATAGAAATAAGTCTCTGGAACTTGTTCCCTCACCTAATGATTGCAAAGATCAGGGCTTAATTTATAGCTGGATAGGTAACTACTGAGTATGTGGTATAGATTCCATTCTTTGTCTTGTACAGGTTTAACAAAAGTGGTAATAAATTATGACAGTTTTAGGAATTTCCCCTTCTCTGAAATCATCCAAAACCACAGCAGCTTCTGTTACTATACCTAAGTAAGCAGAGATGAGGCAGAAGATCTGCTCTCTCTCAGTTTGCTATGGCTCAGATCAAAAGCTTCACAAAAGTTAACACTATTATTTCAAAGGCTATGTACTACTTGTTTTCTTTCCAAGAAAAGGCAAAAATAATAGCGTAGCTGATTAATTATTTCAGCCATAGTACTAAAGGATGGTTGTACAACGTCTGTATGTAAAACCAACAGGACTTCAGCTTGTGGTAAGGAACACTGCCAAATTACTGCTTTCAAGAGACTATACCCTTTAGATTTAGAAACTCCTGACAGACATTTTGCTCTGGAAAAAGGTGGTCATCATTCAAGGCCTGATCTTGAAGTTAACTGGAGTATATTGCTAGTGGCATCACCTTGGATGTGTTCTGGCTCCATGTGTGGTATTGAACCACCACAATGAATCATCAGAACTTGAACACAATAAGTTTTATATTATTGTCTCATTGGTTTTCAAAATACCTCTTGTCAAAATAATTTCCTTTTTGTGTGGCTTTCTATGGGGAAACACATCGTTCCTAGAAGCTTCTAGGGCTCCATAAGACAAAAATGATTGCAGCTATGGAAACTATGCAGTGTTTCTTCTCATGAGAAAGAAAATTCCACATCTTAGATATTTAGATAAAGATGAAAATAGATGTCCTGAGGTTTTGGCACTGGTCTGGTACTCAGAAATTCAAGTTTCATTTCTCTGCCACTAACTCTTAATCTTGTCACAATGAACAAACCTTTTAATCTTTTTCAGGCTTTGAAAAGAAGACAATGCTTTTTTCCCCCCACCTACTATTTATCTGGCTTGCAAACTTCAATTGTAAACTCTTTGGGTATGATAATGAGTGACTGACTATTTGTACAGAGCCTGGGACAGTGAGTGATCTGATAGAGACTTCAAGAAGTCATGGGAGTTCAGACAACAGCAGCAACATTATTGCA
>WEIS01049917.1:762-22007 GCA_013389965.1 Todus mexicanus | reverse complement strand
GGTGTATGCAGTTTACAAACACCGTTAAAAAGACATTTAATAACTTCAACACAGTTCTTCGTTCTACAGAGCATGACTAGAAATGACAGTATCTTTAACAACAACAAAAAACAGACTGTAAAAATTTGGTCAAAGTATATGAATCTGTAAGGTATAAAATACCATTTGTCTTAAGAATTGCACCAATACAACATATGGGCAAGTGCATAATTTTTTTAAATGCCTTTATTGACTTGCACAGTTACCATTTCAAAGCCAGTTGGGATAGCATATATTAATTAATGATTACAGTGTTTTACGTTTTGCACGCCAGACAGTTCTTGTCTCGTGATTTGTGTCTCAGTGCTCAGATTTCAAAGAGAAACAAGTAACATTATTCTTAGTCACTTTTTGATTCACTCAGAGTGCAACATTTTTTCCTACTACCAATTATTGCCTAAAGAACTCCCTTAAACCAGTGCTCATTTGAACAGCTTGTATAAGATATTTCTATTAAAGGATTTTTTGAAAATACTGGAGTTGAAGGGGGAGCTCTTCAGTATGATGTCCTTATTTCTGTGCTTCAGTCTTGTAATTCCAACAACCTTCTCATTAAAGCTCTAAAAATATTCTTTGCTTTTCCTTTTTTAGTGAAATAGATTTCCTCAAGAATGAAAACTTTGTGTCAACGGTTTATGTTGGAGCTCCCCATCGTTCTTTGAAACAAGTGCCTCTCTCAGTCTCAGAGGACAATGGACAGTCCTTGAATATCAAGAGCTCTGAGAATGATAATAAACACGGAAACACTGAGGAGACAAGCCTTTCTTTATCAGCTGAAGTGGATTCAAGGACTTACAAAGATGATACACTAAATTCAGTTGCCTGTGAAGAAACAGAGAAATTGTCCTCTTGTGCACCATCAACTAAAGCTGTAGTCCACTTTGATAAACCTAATAGGTTAGTGATAAGTTAAACTGGAACACTCCAATTAAAAATTCTTGTGAAGTGGATAGATACTTCTCTAACAGTAATATCTGCAGCTTTCACAGATCATTTGTGTTTTCGATGCAAATAAGAGACTTAAGATACCTTTAGGGTACAGTGCTGATATTTTAATCTGACATTTTTAGGAAGGTGTGCATTTAACAAAACTACATTTTTACTATGAAGTTTAAGGGTTTATTTTCACCTCCTACTTG
Organism: Todus mexicanus; assembly: GCA_013389965.1. NCBI lineage: Eukaryota > Metazoa > Chordata > Aves > Coraciiformes > Todidae > Todus > Todus mexicanus. The sequence goes on along the minus strand of WEIS01049917.1, from coordinate 20,829 downwards.
TTTCTAAAATTAGTCCTGTTCCTAACGACGGTAGCAAAAGCTGAATTCAAAATGGTGAATNTTCCTAACGACGGTAGCAAAAGCTGAATTCAAAATGGTGAATGAGAAGACAGGATATTTGGTTGGGAAATTTTTTACTTTTCCTATGTAAATATGTATAACTCTTTTACATAATCTGAGATTTTTATGAATTTTTTTAAAATAATCAGAAAGGGTATTTGATTATATTCCACTTTTTGAGTTTTGAATTTGAGCAAGACTTCATGGGTAACTATGATTCTTTTAATCAAAATAGGATCTTCATGTTGTGTTATTATATGGAGACTGAGTAGTTTGTGTGTTTGAGTGTTCTAGAGAAAGCCTCTCCAAACTACACGTTCTTTTAAAACATTGTAGTGAAGAGGGAAACTAAATGTTTGTTAAGTAACATAAATCATTCTGTAGCCATCAGGAGTAACACAAGTCATGAACTTGATGAGGATGTGTACAACTTCTAAAATTACTGTTTTGGACAAAGATGCCTGAGTACCTCGCGTTATGGTCTTACCCTTGCTATTCCTTGGGGAGCAGGTAGACATTCTGCATTGGACTTTTTCTATTTCATTAGCATTCTTTTGTTACTATTAATAGAGTAATATGTTTCTAGAATTATTTGGCATCTGAAAATACTAAGTAAGAAAACTGTATTATGTTCTGTGCAGATGGAAAGTAAATAAAAGCTGGGATGGGTGGGGAAGAACAAGAAACTCTTGCTACCATGGCTAGCAATTTACTTTTCTTGAAAACCCTGTGTATCCTGTTTTCTCTGGATTTATGAACTTCTTGCACTGAGTTCTGGGGGTAGGGGCACTTCTTTCTCCTTCAAACAGTACAGTGTCATTAGAAGATTCAAGCAGTAGATCATATATGGTGAGATGCTTTCTGTGCGTGTTTTGGAAGACAAATGTTCTTTTTCCTGTTTAAGCATAGTGGATGAGGCAATGTTGGATTAACATCTAACAGGCCTCAGAAGGTGGAGGGAGTTGTCATTACTGGGAAGAATAGGATGCCACTGGTGATGATGCTTGCCTGTTGCATGGAATTCAGTAACTGTTTTCTGAGAACATCTGGCAATTTTTTCTCCTCAGAGAAGGTTACTTTGAGACTTAACAGGGTTTTATGTGTATGCTTAAGGCTTTGAGTAGCTTGGCTGTGTTGATTGGTGCTGTGGGTGGCCATGAGGCAATATTTCTATAGGTATGCGTCTACATTAGGGATTAGACAGCAATTTAAGGTTACTTTTGAGGTTCTCAGTATACAGTTGAATCCAACATTTAGATCTCAAAGTGGCAGCTGAGCAATCTCTATTTAATCCTGAAGCTGCTGACTGGCTACTCAAATGTTTTTATGCAATGTGCAGAATTAGAGCAGTAAGCAAAAATACTGTTTCTTGTGATTTCTGCCCTACAACCGCAGATTCCATAATTCTGTGATTCCTCTGGTATTGCTGAAGCTTGCTTTTCTTTATGCTTTAGACCCGTTTTTGTCTGTGCGGCGGTTTGAAAACATTTTTCACAACGATAATTTCTTAATTAGTACACCCACTTTTTTGCTTGCTACAACTAAACACCCTAAAAGTCAAAGATAATTTTAAACAAGCACTTCTGCAGTGTGCTTCACTTAAAACATGCTTTCTAAATGACATTTTACCTAGCTGGGTAAATCAAAGTGAAAGGACTTATTCAGCCACCATTCTGACCTATGCTTGTTTTTCCCCCCCTCCCTTTTTGACCGTATTTCAGGAAATTGTCACCAGCTTTCCATCAAGCATTACTGTCTTTCTGTCGGATGTCAGCAGACAGCCGTTTGGGATCAGAGGTATATTTCCCAGTTAACATAAACTAGAAGATCCTTTGTTCTGTATGGCAGCAGTTTTCAAACGGACATTAAACCATACTTTGTAATGTGTATGGAGAGAAATGTTTGTGCGTGAAATGTAAGAAATAGGGATATACTGTGAGATTTTAGCCTAAATATGAAACCTAATGATAGATATGTAATTACTGGGAAGTTTTGAGTGTCTCCAGAAGTGGGTTCATGCTTTTGAAGTTACTGCCAGATCAAAAACATATGGCTTAATATATGTGAGTAAATTAAATATATTCTGATGAGTGATCAGCCACCTGCTATTTTTATTATTCTTTTGAAAGGTTCTTTTTCTTTTCCTGTGCTTCATTTAAAAAAAGCCACAAAACAAACAAACAAATTGGTTTTCTAGGTATCTCGGATTGCAGACAGTGAAAAAAGTGTCATGTTAATGTTGGGACGTTGCCTGCCTCATATTGTTCCTAATGTTCTGCTTGCAAAGCGAGAGGTGAGTAACCTTGAAATTTTACTTTTTATTTTTACCAGGCTATCTTCTTCATTTGGAAGATCTTGTGTCTAGTTTCATGAAAGTCTATTACTTGCAATCATGTTCTTACTTTTGTGCATGCATCTCTGCTCCTAGAAAATGGTCTTACACCTCTGTCAGGTGAGTTCAGTAATACTGCTTGGTATCTTAATGTTTATTCCTTTCCTTAAGGCACCCATTACCATTCAGCAATACTGTTACTGTGATAGACTTAGTAGTGTGTTTCACATAAATTCATTTTAAGGCTTTAAAAATCCTGAAGAAATTTCTGCTGATCCTATAATCTAAAGTTTTAGAATATCCAAGTAATTATCAATAGTTGACATGATGAGCTTCAGGTGTATCATGTTTTGAAAATCTCAAACTTAACTAAAAGATTTTTAAAAGAGGATGCAGGTGTTAAATGAGTGCTCTGGAAATGATTTCTTGCAGAAAAATGTTCCTGGATCTGTATTTAATTTCTGATTTCTTACTTATTTCTTTCCTTCCCTCTGCTTGGCAGAATGTGGTATTTTTTGGCTTCTTTTCATAGCTTATAACCTGTGTAATGCATTTAATATTTTTATGGCCTTTTAGACTCCCTCCTACTTAGTGTGTTCTACAGTTGAAATTGCATTTGGTTTACATATATTTTTGTCTTTAAAAAAAATTATCTGTTTCAATTTGATTGAAAAAGTAACAAGTGAGAATTGTGTAACTGGATTGCATGGAATGCTGAATGTTCCAAGAATTGAAATTTGCTTTTAAAATAGGTTTTTCTCCTCAGTTACCACCCATTGTAGTAACTATTATAATGTTCTTTCAGATGTAGGCATAGAATTTGAAGGAAAACTTGGGTAGAGCATCTGTTAGTATTTATTGATACCAGTATTACAAAAAGTTAACCTAAGAACTAGGCTCTCTTCAACACACTATAACTTTGGATCTTGTCCAAAACCAGCCTTAGCGTGAAAGACTTACACCACTTCTCTGTAAAATTGTGCTAAAAGTATACCAAAAGATAACTAATTTGAGAAAGATACAAAACAGATTTGGGTTATAATGCCAAGTGATCACCAGTCTGCTCTGAAAAGATGCACTGGTACGCTTTAAGATATTACACTGTCAGTGTGATAGACATGAGAATTAAATACAGTTTTGTGATGAAACTCTAAAGTACTTACCCTTGTATTTTAAGCATCCATCATGTTGAAATCAGTTGCAAAATCTTAAGCTGAAAGTGTGCTGTATGTTTTTGTATTGGAGAACTGGATGTCATGGTTTAGCCCCAGCTGGGAGCCAAGTGCCACGCAGCGCTTGCTCACCGTCCCCCAGCCACTGGATTTTTGTAGATTAACAATCACTCAGTGGGTATTGTCCCTTATAATAGATTCAGAAGCCATTTCACCATTGCGTTTAACCCTCTTAAGGTCAGTAACAGCTTGCCTGACTTGGTATTAAGTGGATCAGTAAATATTACAGTTGACATCTGAGGGACCGGTTAGTGTCAGTGTGTCTGATGAATTTCTGAAATAATTTGTTATTTTTTTATATTGGTGCAGTTTTAATTGTACTTCGATGTATGCGGTTTAGGTTCCGATGAAAGATAGAGAAGGAAAAATATAATACTGAGTAGGGTGGCTGAGCGCATAATTTATTTTGTTTCTAAAAGGGCAGTTCAACTGTGTAAGATCAATAATGCATAACAGAGGATAATTGCCTGAAAGCAATTCATAGTCATTAAAATTCCATGTATCAACTTATAAGTTTAATTTTGTCTCTATCCCAAGTTTGTAGGTTATCCTAACTGCTTGAAAACATGCATGTTAGTGTTTAGATTTGTATATGAATGCACTCACAAACAAAGGAGATACTGCAAGCCAACTAGAAATTAGAATGGACAGTAACCAAATGCTAAAAACCTATTCTTAAAAAAAAAGCCCATGAAATTTCATAAAATTTCATCTGCACTGGCATCTGCTTCCTCAGTTGTGTTTTTACCACTTAACACTAAAGCACACTTAAGATTTAAAAAAAAATTAAAAATCAGCTGCCTTTTATTTGTCAAGGGGTATAACATAAAAAGATTCTGTTGTCTAAACTGTAACTAGAGAAAAATAATCCTTTAATTTTTTGTGATAACAAATCAGTGCAATACTTACCGTTTTGAACATGTAAAAATCAGTATCTTTTTGTTAGGTAGCAGGAGCAGCCTTGTGTGTACAACTTTCGTGCTCTGCAATATGTAGTCCTTTAGCAGAGTTTGGGCCAGAGTAAACTTTTTAGTGTAATATCAGGATCTTTTCCTTATTTATTTATGCCTTTCATCTCATCTATTATTCCAAAGTTAGTTTCTGTAACTGTCATTTGTGTTGTGTAAACTTAACAAAATCATGATAATAATGGTTTACTAAATGTGCACTACTAGATTTTTATACTGAGATACTGTTATTTATATGGAGTTCAATATGTTAAAAATGGACTTTTGCTTTTGTAAAGTTTTAGCAAACACAATGCTGAATCTGCAAACTCTGGATGGGTGCCATTCTTACCTCTGCTAGAAGAAATCAATGCCACAGATTTAAAGTGGTTCACGTTAACATGTAGTAACTACACATACTGAGGCACTTCCATTCTCTGGCATTTTTTGTAGGTAGTTGAAATACAGTAGAGTTGAATATCTTATGACAGATTTTCATCTCAGTCTTAAGCTTTAAAAAACATAAAATATTTTCTGTGTTAAAAAATGTAAAAAAATGCTGTGTCAGAGCTTGGCAGTATATTTAAGTGGCTGTTTCAGATGGCTGTGTCAAACAGGTGTCATTCTGGGTGGATACTCATGAAGGTATGTAAGTTTGAGCTCCTGGGCATGAAAATTACTGGTCATCAGTATCTTCTAAATGACCGTTTCTAATTCACAGAATGGGGAAGAATAGAAAAACTGAAACGAACAATTAAAATACGTTATTACCCTCTAAAACTTAGGCTGTAGTAGGCTTCTATAGATTCTGTTTCTGAAAAATAGGGCTAGTGTTGACTACACACTTGCTTACTGTTTTTCTGCTTTATAGGGGGTGTTAGTTTTTGACTGAGAGCTCTTTTGTTTGGGGATGGGGTTGTCCTCACACACGAGACAAACATTTCTAGTTTAAGTCCTTTAGTTCCCTTTTCTGGGCATGAGGGGCTAGTTAGTTTTCTTAGAATGAAATAGCTCAGTCTCATAGAGTATCCTTTTCACCTCCAGTCTGAAACCTAATGTCTATTAACACCATGTCTTTAAACATAACATAATTCATGGATGCAAGGTGTTGAATTTAGTGTTTATGAATTGAATTGTCAATTGTTACTAGTTTTATCACAGTAGTTTTATATGCAGTTTTTCAAATAAACAGCAGTAGTAAACGTACAAAGTTTTTTTCACACCTGTATCTGCATTGATGTGTAAATGCATCCCTTTGATATCTACGAGAGCTTGATTTGGATCCTGGAATAATAGTGTCATCCTATGAAATGTCATTAGGGTTGTAATTTTAATATAAATATGATGAGTAGCACGAAGTTCTGAGTCATGTATTAATCCTATGATTAACTATTTTTTATTTTAAAACTAAATGGATTAATTCAGAACTTTCTATATGTCCTTGCACAAGAGACTCCATATCCGTATTTTTTTAGTACCTGTAGCTATTTTAGTTGCTGCAGATGAGATAATTCTATTTACTGGTTGTCAGAGGCTAAGTTACATAAGAATTTTATTGTAACATTGATTCACAATATAAACATTGACTATTAGAGAAGGCTAAACCGAACACAATTACAAAATTGTTCACAATGTCATCCTGGTTATATATTGTGTTGTCACTTGTTTGCCATATTCTTACATTAATATTTGAAATAATAAAGATTACTATCCTAAGATATTGAAAAACCAGTCTTGACACTTAACGCGAAATTTATTAGTTGAGATAATTCTTTCGCTTATGGAGACTCCAACAAAAAGACCCTCATTAGTGAAACTAAGATGTAGAAGACTTGTCAGAATGTTAAACAAACGAACAAAAAAATTAACAAAGACAACAACACAGAAAATTCCTCGCTAACTTGTCAGAAAATTATAAGCAAAATAGACAAGTGCTTGTTATAGGATGCTTTAAAAAAAACCCTAAACTTTTAATATTTTGTTCTACTTTGAATATAAAGGGGAAATTGTTTTGCGTATAGTTGATGTCATACCAGTTACCATTAAAAAAACCCACATTCTTTTGACCATAATGAAGAGCTGCTCCGTATGCCCATGTAAATGTTGCATGTATGGAGAACTTGAATTAACTCAAATAGTGAATCTTGTTCAAAGCTAACGGAATATGTTATAAGTTAGGGAGAAGTTGTCCAAAGGTACTGTGGTGAAAAAAAGTGAGTTTTCCTTTTGAGACACCTGTACGGACAGTTACACAGAAGTAGGACTAAGAAAGGATGGGCCGGTTTACTTCTTCTGTGCAATGCATTAGGTCAGCTTCACGGCCCTGTCCATCATTGACCTGTACAGAGCTTCTCGCAAAATAGAATCAAATCTTTTTTCTCTCTCTTCTACATCTGGGTAGCTCACAAATACAAGCTGCCTCAGATACAAACTTGCCTCTTCAGTAGTGGAGATGAGACCTCTGACACATGATGTTTTATTTCATCAGGTTCCAAGTGCTGACAATGTTATAGTAGTAGTCTGCTTGGTACCTAATGGGAAAACAATACTAGAGTTCCGAACGTCACTTCTCATGGTATTGGTGACTAGCACCAACATGAAGTCAGTTTTCCTAAGTCAGAGTCAAAAGGGAAAGGAGAAACTTGGGAATAAACAGGACATCTCAGAGGAATTCCAAATGAAAATACAGGGAGGAATGATTGTGGTCTTTGGTTGTTTTGTGGTTTTTTGGGGTTTTTTTAAAAATTATATTCTTGCTTTATGACTGTCGGCACAAGTGGTGTATTTCTTCCCAAAGAAGGCAGTGTTTCAAATAGCAATGGAAGTCCTCTCCTTGATTATTAGTATCTATATAAAGTCTCAATAACAATGTTATGAACTATGTTGTTCAATTTAAAAAGCCAAATGCTAATATTAGTGTTTTACTAGAAAATTACCACTTTCTACATCGCTTCTCTGCTATTTTTGAGAACGAAAAATCTGAGATTAATTAAATAAGTTTTCGTCTAAGGTGTAGCCCTTAGCAACAGGAAGGAATGAGCTCAAACCTGCCTATAGGTTGTTTTTTTTCTTAATCATCCTAAATGTCCCAATAAGGATCTGTCCCCTCTTGAGTCTTTGGGAGACTTCGCTTGACCTGCTTTGTCCATATTTGAGAGCAGTTTCATTCTTCTTGTCCCACAGAAAGTCCCTTTTGCCTCCAGTTTTATCTTCCTGTCCATTAAGTCTATAGGGAACACATAAAACACCGTTCAAGATTTCTCACTGTTTCTCCACTCCCCTTGATAGAAGGAACTGTAGAAGCACTGATGCAGCGATGCAGAGAACACTCTCTTCTCCCATAGTATGCATGAAAGAATGTGACCAATGGACAAGAAAATACAGCTAATTCCGTCAGCTATAATAACCAGCTTTCTGCAAGGTAAAGAACCAACCTTGTATCTGCCCCGTGTCAATGGTGTGAGGTTACTCATTAGCCTTTCACACATACAAGGTAGAAGTACCTGGGTGAATATTCCGACGTGTTTCCCTTTCATGCAGACTCAGCTGTAAAAAGACAACTTTTTTAAACATCCTTAAATTTTAAAACAAGCTTTAAAGGAAAAAAAAAACTTATGGCAGTGTTTTGAAATCTAGCAGTAGTTCTGAGTAAGCAGTTGAGATTTTTGAGTAGGTACTGAAACACAGAAAATGAAGTCAGGGTGATGATTTCAACACATGAAACAAAACCCCCAGATGATAAAACATACCAACAAAACATGTCCCATTTCATGCGGTATATATTTTTAAAAAATTTTCTTTATAAGGAATACTTAAGACTGAGTAGTTGGATAATGTGAACTTAGTGTGTATTTCAGAAAGTTAGATCACAATAAAGTAACATGGGTTTTTTGATTTAAAGATTTTTTCCAAGAGCTATATTCTTTATGGTGAAGTTAGCCATTATGTTGAATATCTGCAAATTGAAATCTGATTTCCTCTTTAAAAGATCTTAGCTTAATGTGCAGGTAGTGGTATTTAGAGTGGCAGGGCTTTTTTTAAGTTCTTCTAATATCTGTTCAAATATTTTCAATTAAAACAGTGTTTGCAGGAGAGAAAATGCTTTTGCAAAGTATATAAAAAAAGTTCAATAGGTTAAACCTGCCTTCTCAGAACTTAAAATGGGCAAAAAAATGAATGTTAAGTATACAAAAAGCAAAATCTAACTTGCAGATTCTGGAGAGAAAGAACCTTTCAGCTGAAGAAACTTACTTAACTCTTCATGCAATGTCATTTGTAAAGTTTCTTTAATACGGGTTTCCAACTCACAATATTTTGTGTTGTGCTACACTTACTTAAAAACAAATCCAAAAACCGTCTCAATTTAAAATATTGAGAAATAGAAATGTCCAAATTATTCACATTTATTTATCATTTCTCCTTCTGTACTTTCGGACTTTTTAAAGTGGTGAATAGGATATTTTCACATTCACTCCTGTGTCTTACCATAAATTCCCTAATCTGTACCGTAATTGGGTTAAATGTTGCCAAAATACTTTCCAGAATGTTAAAATATTTCTTAGTATGTGTCTTGGTCATCTTCACTGGGGAAAAATAGCACACTGAATAGAATTCTTGCAAAATTAAAGCTTATCAAGAGTTGACTAACACAGCTAGTACTTTCAAGTAAGTGTAGTGTTGTATGTTTAAAATACACATAGCACTTGTGGTTTAGGAGCATAATAGTTGAACAGTGAGGGGGGTCTTTGATCTTGTTTCTCCATGTCTGCCTTGTTCAACAGACTTACTCTCAAGAGCATTAGGAGTAGGTCACTTTGAACATCTGCAAGAAGAAATAAGCACTTCCCTGCAACATTATTACAAATAACTATAGGTTTTGGGGGGTTTTGTATAATCTTTCCTAATAATTTCAGAAGTGTCTGAAACTGTCATCTGCTTGTTTGTCACAGCATATTAATTACAAAAAGCTTGTCTTCCGAAAGTGGCTCAAAAGTATGTGGCAGGTGGAAGAGGAAGTCTCCACATTACTTGTCCATGTTTTCTCTGCAGAAACATAGATTTGCCGTATTCTTTTCTCCTGACCTCCCAGTGTGATGTTTCTGTCCCTGTGATATTAAGTGTCACGGTTTGGGGTCAGGGCACCCCTCAAATCTGCAACAGAACGCTCTCTCCCCCTCCTCACCCAAAAAGGGAGGAAAGGAAATAAAGGAGAGAGACTTAGCGATTAGGAAAGGAAACTAGAACAGCTTTACTAAAACACGAAAATAATAATAACAATAATAATAAAAAGTAAATATATACAAATATGTACAAAACCAGTATTGAACCCAACCCCCCTGGTGGTAAATACATCACCACTGATGCTGTGGAAGGGCCCAGCAGCAGACGGGAACCGAGAGCTGGATTCAGGGATGCGGCCTAGAACCTGAGGGGGCTGAGGCTGAGGCTGGAGGCCTCAGGGCAAAGCTGAAGCTGCCAAGGCCAAACCGAGCAAGGAAGAGTCCCGAAGCCGAGACAGCAGCTTGATCCCAGGGAAACAAAAAACAAAAGGGCAAAATGGTGAAATGGCCAAGAGAGATGGGGCAGGAGGACGAGACCCTCATGATCCCTCAGCTTTATACCGTATATGACGTATATGGATATGGAATACCTCGTTGGCTAATTTAGGGTCACCAGTCCTGTTTGCTCCTTCCTGAAGGTGCAACCTTTACTTTTCTGCACCCCCCGATGTGGTACACAAAATCTAGCAGTGACCTTGGTTTGCATACCAATCCTTGGCACTAACTATAAACATGGAGCGTTATCACTGCTCAAAGCAGACTCTGTCTGGTAAACATGCTGCTAACTTCAGACAGACTTAGCTGAAAAGTAAAAGTCATAGAACAGAATTATTCTGTTCTAACCCAAACCAGGACATTAAGTAACATAGAAATTGTGTAGCTTCCAAATTCGGTCGCTGTAAAGGCTCACATGAGCAAGGTCAAGGAAAGGAACTTCCAGTCCATGTTTTAGAAAATTTTTTTTCCTCTGGGAATGAATACCATGAGCTTTGAAGACACGCATAGAAAGGATGAGTTCTTCACTATTGTGAACAACCTTTTGTTTTCTTGCAGTTAAATGTTTTACACACTATTTTCGTGGTAGTTTGTTCCTTAAGGGAATTGAATTACTCTAGAAAAGAAAATTCAGCTTCAGATACTGCCTTTTTATTGAAAAAAACAAAGAAACAACAACACAACAACGAACTTTAAAAAAAAATCATCTAGTTCTCAGTCAACACAAAATAGAGGGTATCTGTCTGGAGTCATCTTTACAAATGTGTGTTTCTCAGTGCTTATTCAAACTTGTGCACAAAACTGTGTGCATGCTTAACTGGAAATCTTAGTCTTAAACTCCATGACATTAGAAATAGCTTTTTCTGTGGCTGTCTGTGGAGCTTGCTTCAGTTCAGTAGGTAGTGAAGACAATTTAAACCATGATTGTCCTCTAATTCTGGTTACAGGTGACCTGCATATGTAAATTGTAATCTTTGTAGAGCTTTTTATATGTTGGCTCTCCCATGATCTTTCCTAGCAGGAAAACAATTCTAACTTTTGTAGACCTTCACTGTTTTCAGTTCACTTAAGAGGTCAAGACTCTTAAAACACCTTCTCTTAGCTGTTTTGTTGTTATGTCGTTAGATTTGTCTTCTTAGTTTCTTTTACTGTTAATGAATGTATGCCCAAAGTGTTTTACTTTGTTTTTTCCCTACCCACATCTTTTTAGGAATTGATCCCACTTATACTGTGTACGGCTTGCCTCCATCCTGAACCCAAAGAGAGAGATCAGCTTCTACACATACTGTTCAATTTGATCAAACGACCAGATGATGAGCAAAGGTGTGTTTGCATTTGTGTGTTGTGGGACAAGAAGGAACTTCTTTCTTTGTCAAAGAAACAGAACTAATAGAAACTGGATATTGTTTGATGGCTTTAATCAAATTTCACTTAGCTGATACTTTGCTGGTATAGTGTTGACAGTTTTAGGTGGACTTAGACTTTCCATTTCAATGACCTGTACTTTCTACTTACTGAAATATAAGACTGTGTCTGTTATGCTGCAGTGTAACATTTCATTTCCTCTTTTTAAAGAGGAACTGAAACACTTTATTAAAATGAAGTTTGAGTTCATAATTCTTAGCAATGGTTGATAGAGAAATCAAACTAGCTTTTTTAAACTTTTTCGTATATCTTAGTGATCTTTATGTTTGTAAGTGAACTACTATGTTCAGTTGGGGAAAATAACATGAAAAAATAGTACTCTTCCTACTTATGGTTCAGTACTATGGTGGCAATAAAAAAATTCAGAAGACTGAAGCAGTGATTTAGTTCTGACAAGTGTTAAGAGCTTTGTTTTATTTTGGTTAAGACTTTGGAACAAAGTATGCTTCATGTTTTTGTTTTTTTAAATAAATTTAGTTTTTCCATAGCGCTTTGGAAGTCTGTACCGATCTTGATAAGAAAATCCTTAAGGTTGAAAGACATTACCCTTGCTGGTATGTTTCCTTCGCTAACTGTGGAAAGATCTTTCATATTTAGTCTGTAGCTCTTCCATTATTTTCATTAGAGTTGTTTTGTGAAGTGTATTTATCTATAATTGCTTTATTTTGTCTTGGGACTAACTAGGCTTCATAAAACAGGTGGAAAGCATTTCTTTTGAAAATTCTCTGAACCTGAAGTGTTCTAGTGTCTTTCTAAATTGTTCCCATGGTAAAATTTAGAGATGAGGTACAATTGAAAGCGATGGCTTTAGAGACCAAAAAAAAAAAAAAAGCATAAATAAATAAAACAACTTATACCACAGTGGCACCATGCAGATTGTAATTACAAAAAGGTGGAGTCCTTATTCTACTTAAGTTTCATTAGAATTCTGCTTCTGAAATGTCTACCATTATCTAAAATATTTTGAATGTCCCATGAAGTTTGAGAAGCTAAAATTATTTTGTAGTTGGGGGGGGGGGGAAAGTTACATTGTAGTTTCTTATAGCTAATTTGTCACAAGATTTGTGGCCTATCAAGTAGATTTTCCATATGCCTGTTCAGCCACAGTTAGATGTGTCTTTTCCAGTAGCTCAGAAAGAAGAAAGGAGAAAGAAGTTGTTCATTCTTTGTTACGAGTTAGAGATTTATATTTTAAAATAACTCATTTTCATCAGAAGTTGGAAAGAATAATCAGCCATAACCTTCAGGATGAAACATGGATATACATAATACACGTTTACACACATGAAAATTGTAATCTGTTTCAAAGGTGCCATAGCACCTGGTGGAAGAATAAATAGAATTCCATCAAATAAAAGTGATTATGAATACAAATGAGAGAGAATACCTAGTTGGTTTTTTATACTTAAAAATTTATATGCAAGAATGTTATGCATGCTTGGGTTTTATCTAGGTAAGTTTAATGTTTTCACAGTCTTGTGTGATATGAAGTAATCAAAGACATTCAGATTTAGTCATCAGCGCAATGGTATTAGCTCATGTTTACTTACCTTCTATGCCTTCATTATACATTAAAGTAGCAGCTGAAAACAAGTTCAGTTTGTTAAATACAAGAGACTGAAAAGTGACATTACATTTCTAATAAGGAACTCTTTAAAAAAAGTATTTTACTTTAACATATTGTTTAAGGTCAGATATTAAACAATTACGTAGGAAACCTCTTGCCCATGTAAGAAACCTTTTGGTATATGCAGATATAGGAGATTGCCATCATCTTATATATTGACGTTATATTTAACAGGGCCACTTTTATCCTTAAGGCTTTGTTCACTAATGTACTATTTAACTTTTAAAAATGTCCATCAAATTCTCCTCTGCAAAGGAGCAAATATGTGTTAGCTTTACTTAAACTTCTGTTTGGACACTAGTGTTGGTTTTGAAAGCTAAGAAGCCATGAAGAGGTCAGATTCATATTGGGGTCTTTCAGGACAAGTTTAAAACGTAATTGAAAGTGTCAACTCAGAATTACCACAACCTTTTGTCTCCATATTGCTATCACATATCAGCTGTTGATGTCTTGAATTTTGTCTATTCGTTGCATTTTTGTTTTCCCCCAACCTTTTTACCTTGATCAAAAGTCTATTTCTCTGTATGTGGCAGAGAAAAAAACTACAAAAAAACAAACAACAAAACCTACCAACCAGAAACCCCAGCAAATAAACAGTCAAAACCTGCAACACAAAATGAAAGGGCTTGTTCTGATCATTGACCTAAAGAATGGTGAAAAAAATTGTATTAAAAAAAATAAATGGGGGAATATTGTATAACTGATTGAGAAATGACCAGCAGAATCTCTGCCTTTCAACCTTAAGGACGTGCTATTAGTTAGAGTAAATATTTAGGAGTTTGAGCATAGTGCTAAAATGATAACAAATTAATTCTGAATTACTTTCCACAAAGTAATAATAAACAAATTCTCAGTGGTGTCATAATCTTACTGCAGAGGTGATAAAATTAGTGTCTCGTGTCTGCATGTTATCACTTGAAACTAGTTTTTTAAGTCTTGATACAGGCACTAGAAGTAAATAGAACTGAATTACATGCAAAGTTGGCATCATTCCAGTCTTAGTAATAGGAGAAATAAAAGTAAAAAATCTTGGAAAGCTAAACACTCATTAAATAAAATATCACAAATGACAGTTAATTACAATTTTATTGAAATTTTATATAACTCTGTGCTTATGAAATTGCTGGAGCAACAGTGATTTCTGGTAAACTTTGAGGAACATTTAAAAAATGCAAGACTATAAATGGCTTAGGTGATCGTTGCTACTAATTGATTAATGGCTTCTCTTTTTATAATGGGCTTTGGAAGATTTCTGACAGTAGTAAATTCCAATATTTTGGGAAAGGTAAGAGTAACTTGTTTGTTAGAATATTATAAAATCATGTCATAAAAGAATTAAGTTACTAGTTTTGAATGAGGTTTATTACATCTCACAAATGCTTCTAAATAAAAGCAGTATGTGTACCTGGCTAAAATACTGATAGTATTTAAGTAATTTAGATCCTTTTACTGCATGATAAATCATAGTATTCAGTAATAAGAATTAAATGAGCATTTGGAGATTCTCAGTCTTGGACATTAGTAAATCAGAGATTCCCAAATTGGAGATGCTTGAGCTCTGATTCATGGAGTTTGCAATATGCAAGTTTCTGGAAAATGCATACTAAATAGAAAGCAATATAGAATTATACAATGATTCAGATTGGAAGTGACCTCAAAGTCGTCTAGTCCCACCGCGCTCCCCTACCCCTCAATGAGCAGGGACAATACTTGCTTTTAGTTTAGGATGTAGTCTTTAAGTCAGTGTGTATGTTGTGAAATTTTGACTATAGACAATTACCTGTTGCCCAATAACATCTGCTTTTCCTTATTTAAAGAATATTTTCTATATATTACATAACTTTATAAACAGATTAAAGGTTTAAATTTATGTTTTCAGGCAGATGATACTGACAGGGTGTGTGGCATTTGCCCGACACGTTGGACCAACACGTGTAGAAGCTGAGCTTTTACCACAGTGTTGGGAACAGGTAACTAACTATTTTTTACTTTATACTGGAAAATTAAACTCAAATATGAGTTTCATTTGTTTGAGGGGGAGGTTGTTTCAGTTTTGTTTTCCAATGAATGGCAGTTCAAAGTATTTTTTGAAAGGTACTTGGATGTTTTTTGTCCTCATTATGTATACTTTTATACAAATATTATAAATAACTCAGAGGCAGAACATTTCTCAAAGACTATCTAGATATTCTAGTTAAGTGCATATACCTGCATATGTTATATTGAAATGCTCATGTGCACATACTCTTTATCGGTGTTGCCTAACCTATTGCCAGGTAGGTGCCTTTATAATTTGTACTGTAACTTCTAGACCGTTGGAAATCCATTTTCATTCTAAGATTTAATTCACTGAGTTTTTTGTATTGCATTAAGTCCCTGGAGCAGTGTCCACACTTGAGCTAATTTAAATTATAGAAAGGAAAATAAAAGATGAAAGTAGTCAGAAATAAGTCCCCTGTAGATGAGACCTGTCAGATTAGCCTGAAGTTTACATGTGACTTCTAGAATCACAGTGACCTTTTCCACAGATATTCTAAATTAATAGAAATAACCAAAATGCTCTTACTATTTCACCTGAGGTAAAGAAACAGAACAAAATGAGCTAAGGTGAAAATGCATGATATTTTTCTACCATAATGAAGCAAAGGGAGTTCATCATTGCCTAAAAGACAGTGAATAGCTAAGCCCTCACAGAGTGGTAATTCTTGCTTTGATGACAGTCTTTCTGGCCTGACAATCTACTGTTTCTTGCATAACAAAACCATCTGTGTTTTACAATGAGGTCCAACCTTTAATAGCCTTAATACTTTCTGACAGAAGAAGTACATACTATATACAGCGTTTGTGCTTATATGCACGACTGATGTATCTATTGATTAAATTAAGGACTCATGGCAATAGTAGTTGAAAACAAAGTAAACCTCATTTTGGTTTTTTACTCCTTAGGGAAGTTTATACAGTATTTCTTAAAAAATCACACCTCAGTAAAAACCCATTTTCGTCATAATAGTTTCTTGCTAATTGCTGATGCAAAAAAGAAACTGTAACAGTACAGCACATCATGCTGATAAGCCATATATCATCATGCATTTATTTAATGCAGTTTGTCAGACTTGTTTACACCATTGAAACCAGGTCATCATTTTCTCCAGCAAAATACCAGCTGAATCTCATTGTTGGAAGACTGAGCTTGTAGAATGGACTCAAAAATGCGCATCATGTTTGTGCACATCTCTCTTTAATCGTGAAAGCTTTCATGCAGTTGGTCTACAGCCAAAATCTATTTGCAAAGGACTGGGGCCTCCGAAGATTCAGCATTTTCATCTACATGTTCTGGAGCTCAGAGTTACCAGACTAGTCTTTGTGTTCCTTCTGCCTGCTCTTTGCAGGTAGCTGGCTCATCTGAGTTTAGATAAAGGCTATGTGAATGCTGAAAGTTCCCTCAGAACTAGTGAGCTCGTTTCAAAATTGTACTACCGCTTATGAAATACAAAGGGTTACAGTTAAGTTTAAGTTTCCAGGAGTTAATAATCTTCACTGAACACAAACCTTGCAGAAATTTGAGTCTCTTTTCCTCCAGTGTGTCATTATATCTTTGCAGTATCAAGGGTGAACTTTATATTGCCTTGTTACCCGTAGGCGATTTGCCCCCTCTCGCCCCCCCACCAAGAGGAGCTGGCCCCAAGCTGCAGTTCTGACCTCGTGATTAGTTCATCCAGTTCTCCTCCACCTCAGTGTCCTTACCTAGCCCAGACTTGTGAGTGAGGATGTTATAGAAAACAGTATCAAAAGTCTTGCTGAAATCAAGATAAAAAATATTCACTGCTCTCCCTATGTTCACTGAGCCAGTCATCTAGGAAGACTATCAAGTTACCCATGCATGATTTTTCCTATACTAATATATACTGACTATTCTGAAATACCTTCTTGTCCTTCATATGTTTGGAAATGCTTTCCAGGATTAATTGCTCCAACACCTTCCAAGGAACTGATGAGAGGCAGAGTGGCTTTTATTTCACTGAATCCTCTGTCTGACCCTTCCTGAAGATAGTAGTGACATTTGTTTTCTTCGAGTCCTTAGGAACCTCCCCCATTGCCACGACATTTCCTTTATTGTCAAGAGTGGTCTTGCAATGATAATCAGCCAGCTCCTGCAGCTCTCACAAGTGTGTGTGGGCCCTCACAGGGGCAGCAGACTGCTGCATGTCCATGAAATGTTTCCTAACCTAGTAATTCTTCAACAAAGTTAAGTCTTCCTACCTGCAGACTTTCACATGTGTTTGAGAGACCTTGAACTACTGAAGACAAGTCTTCCTAGGAAAGACCAAGGATACAATGAGTACCTTGGTCTTCTCTGTGGTAAGACAGTTGTCTTACCAAGGCTGTATACTGCACAGGAAGAGAGAAAGAAATAGTGACACCACATGCATATCCTATTTTATCTGACAGTATCAAACTGTTCACAAGTCCCTTTTGCCATCTTACCC
The DNA here is from genome assembly GCA_013389965.1 of Todus mexicanus. Taxonomy (NCBI): domain Eukaryota; kingdom Metazoa; phylum Chordata; class Aves; order Coraciiformes; family Todidae; genus Todus; species Todus mexicanus. The sequence continues at coordinate 3,164 of WEIS01049917.1, read as the reverse complement.
TAAATTTTCTTATTCAAAAGTATATTGAAATATACCGTGTGTTTTATTGTACAGTCATTACATAGCCCATTAAAGCTGACTTCACCAGGGTGCAAACTTGGTTTCAAAGTGTCAATATGGAATTTGTAAAGCAGAATTTTTGAATGGCCTTTGAATGAAAACAGAAGGTAGCACAGAGTCAAAAGATTCTTGGGAATAAGAGCTATTTTCAGTCACATTTTAGAGATAACATGCTTGTGCTAGACTTGAGAGTATAACTTCAATAGCATGCAAGTACTTTTAGGATTAGTACATGTGTCTTCTTTTGACCCCAACTGCTCAGCAGACCTAGGCAGTTGTGCTACACTGGTTGGCTTAGAACACTAGATGGCATTTGTGTCATTCTTAGAGGAATGGCACTCCGGAAGAGCTACACAAAACAAAATATTTCATGACATGTGAGCTCAGAAGTTACGCATTTTTTTAGACTACAGCAGCCCATATGCTGCTTTCCACCCTTGTTTTTACTGGATATACATACATGCTTCTCTGTTTCTGCAATTAGTATAAGCTCTATTTTATAGGACAACTAGAGAAGGCTGTATCTGCCTTACCTTTCTGCCTCAGTGCAAGGGTTTGAGACTCCTTAGTACCTGTATGCAGCTTCTATGAGCCAAGTCTATCTGAGAGGTGCAAACTTATCCCTCCATTGCCATTCATTCTAACCACATTTTCAGTACTGGTTACTGCTAAACAAATAGCCATTCTATTTCTGTTTATCAGATCAACCACAAATACCCAGAGAGACGACTACTGGTAGCAGAATCCTGTGGAGCTTTAGCACCTTACCTTCCAGTAAGTACTGACTCTAAGTACCTTGCTAGTGAAAGCAAGGTGAAAATCTGTTGCATAAAACTAGCATCTGTTATCATTTTGAAATTCACAAGTGTGTATGTTATGTATAGACAGTCACGTCTTCTGCTTTATATCATATGAGAGTTTCAGTAAATCACATTAAGCTTATAAAGGAATAAAGGTCAATCTAGCTATTAAATGTCATTAAGAACAGTATGTTCTGAAAAAATTATCTTTGTTTCAGTAAAGATGAAGGAAAAATAGTTAGGACCAATTAAGAAAATAATCTCTGAAAAAATAATTGGCACCCAATAATAGAGTTCTGTGGACACTGTGAATGTTACATGAAGAGTCCTGCTAGTCAGAAACAGCAGCAAAGTTGTCAGTGGTGATCTAGAATTTGAAGCTTTAGAGAGAGAGGGAAATAACCCAAATTAAAAACCCACTTCTCCACTTCAGCAATATGGTAGTTACCAATTCTGTTTTAAGTCTAGGCCTATAGTAGAACTTTTTGCTATTAGTTGTTTTTGGTTCCATATGAATTAAAGGACATGAGTTCTGTGCTTAGTAGGACAAAAGACTCTAATGAGGCTACTGACATTTTATATTCATTCATCTTCTGTTGTGGAAACTGGAAGTATAATATTCATGTCATTGGAAGAGCTATTTTGTTTGTGAGGACTAATAGAAGTGTAAATTATTTAACAAGTATGTTTCTTCTCTGAAAACAGAAAGAAATTCGTAGTTCATTAGTACTTTCCATGCTGCAGCAAATGCTAATGGAAGATAAGGCAGATCTGGTACGAGAAGCTGTGATCAAAAGCCTTGGCATCATTATGGGATATATTGATGATTCAGACAAATATCAGCAGGTATATTTTGTTTTCAGTTCTGTATGTATAAAATGTCTTCTATAGTGATTTCATGAATGGGAGGGTGCATAATTTAATGTATTTTCAGTATATCTTTCCAGATACTTAAAAAAAAATTCAGTGATTTATATGAACATCGATTTTATTGTATGACCAAGACCAAAAAAGAAAACATATCATTAGAAACTCAGGTTTAAGCGTTATATAGAAGCTTCTCTAATAATTCAAAATTTACATTCGAGAACATAGAACTTCTTTGCTCACCTGACGCTATTAGCCAATTTGATATCATCACTTGTTAACAGAGATTTGTCTACTGCAACTTCAAATTTTTGAAGGCAGAGTGGTAGAATGTGTTTGTATTGATCCTGATAACTTTCCAGTAAAGAAATAATAGTGGGATTGTTGAACTACCTACTGTTTACCTTTGCAGATCTGGTAAGAATATCTGTTGAAAGATCTCCTCGTACTACCTTGTTTTATTTTTAGTGGTGTAAAGTTTTAAAAATAGATTTTAATCATTTTCTAGTTGGTATGTTTTTTGCGGGAAACTTGAGCATGAATTTGAGGAAAATAATTACATTCTTTACTGTCTTTGCTAGGGCTTTGAATTGCTGCTTTCAGCTCTAGGAGACCCTTCAGAACGTGTAGTTAGTGCGACACATCAGGTATTTTTACCTGCTTATGCTGCCTGGA
>WEIS01049913.1:239-17785 GCA_013389965.1 Todus mexicanus | reverse complement strand
TGCAGTGGAAGACCTTCACTGACACGTTGCAGTAGCTTATGACGAAAACAATTCTTACATTGTGGGAATGAAAGAGATTCTCCTTTAGAGTGAACACTCACAATTCTTCATTATTACATGTCCCAAAAGTAAAGGAGGAAAACACTGCAAAATGGAGCTGGAGTATTTAAATTCAGTGTGTTAAAAGTTGCTGATGCAAATTGTTTCTTACTCATGGAGAAATAGCATTGATATACCCTCCAGCACAGGTTGACGGAAGCGTTAGTTCAAACCCCACACTTACAGGGAGTGTTTTCTCTCTGCTTTGGATTTACAACAATAACACATACCAAACCAAAAACTGTTCTGGCCTATGAATTCCACTTAAATACAGCAGAAAAACATCTGTGCCTATGGACTGGTCTTTTAGCTGTGCCAAAGTGTTACACTGAGTGCCCCTAATGCAATTACAAGACAAGCAAGCAGAGGAGAATGAGAAAAACAGGTACAGCAAAAGTGAAAAGCTATTTCAAATTCAATTTGAAACAAGACAGATAGTCAACAAGAGACAAAATGAGGTTGTTCCAGGTGGCGAAGCTGCAGAAGAGAAGACACCCAGCACAGATAGCTGTGAAGGTAGAGACCAGGGTGATACAAGATGGGACAAAAAAGAGTGTCAGAGATTGACCTTGCAGAATGCTACACAGAAGGGTTATTAGCACAGAGGACATGAAAACAAAGAAAAAAGCAGTTTTACAGGAGAGGAAAGACCAAATGCTGGTTACATGACTCTGACGGGCTGCTGCTGAAGGTTACAGACACCAAGTCTAAAGGGTATCAGGTTATTAACCATGCAGAGGAGAGCTGGTTTTGTGCAGAAGAAAACCAGACTATTAATCCCTCGGAACATTTCAGTGCAAAAGTTGTTCCTGACTCTTAGCATCACAGAGTGTCATGATTCTGCCTGCAATGGCTACAGGTATCAGGAACCAGTTTTCTCTCAGTTAATGTTGCAACTTATAACTGCGGTTCAGGGCTCTGAAAGAATTAATTAAGGGTGAAATGGGCTTCACAAGGTTTTTAGGGAGATTTTTATTATCTTTTTTGTAGCTCCCCAAATTTGATTAATTATAAAATATTTCTTACATCCTTTCAATTCATCAGTCAGCCAGAGACTGCTATGTGACCACAATGCATTTTGCCTGCTTGCCTCCTTCTGAGGGAATAGGTTTACTACATCAAGAATTAGAAAAACAGGTTTACCAGGTACTAATCACCAAGAACACAGCATACCTTCATAGCAAGAAAGAAATCCTACCATCATTCCACAATCCAACATTCCTCACTATATCCCTGCATGTTGCCTAGATCTCCAGCTGCTTTGTGTTTATTTCAGTCACTCCCATTCTTGACAATTTAGCTATGCAATCACTGCTACCTTTCCCACCTGCTCTCTCTTGCTCAAATGACTACCCTCCTCCTCCTTTCTTCTGTCATGCTTTTTGTGATCTTCTCATTATCCACTTGGAACTTGTCAAAAAAAGCCCAATGTGATAAGAGAAGTCCTTGCATTGCTGTTCACAGGTCGGCATAAGGATGACCTGCAGGTCTGTTTCAAGGCAAAGCACCCGGCTTCATGTGGGATTCTGCAGTGGACCAGAAATCAGCAAAGGTATGAAATACAAGGGGAGAGAAGCACTGACAAATAAACAATTAAATCTGATTAAACACAAACTTCTGTGTTCTGGGAGAAAGGATGTTCTGAGGGTTGCAATTCTCTGTTGAGATTTATCAGGGACTGGTCCAGTGCCTGCCATGTTCACAAGTTACTGATGAAACTCTGCAAAGCAAAATTGTTAAAAACCTCATTTCCTTAGGAAGACTTCATTTCTGAAAGCATTTCTTAAATGGAAAATGAATTACTATCCAGTCAAAAACACTAGTTATACCATTCTCTCATCTTAATACATATATGTCTCAAAGAAAAAAGCAAAACAAACAACAACCCCTAAACCCATAGGTATGCTGTTTCTATCTGTGTTTATTTCACTGAAATAATGTTTTCAAGTTGAAAGAAATGAAGGGGTGTGGGAAATATTGAAAAGTCATGAATCAGTTTCAATCAATTTTAATTTCAGTATAAGAGGAAGTAATGCCACTTGTCGAAAACAAAGCAATCATTTCTGACAGCTAAATTTGCAAGAGACTTATTGCTGTTTGGAGAGAGGTAAAGCTGGATGCTTCCCCGATTCCACCTCTGCATTAATTGACTTCCAGTCCTGCTTGATTTATTCTAGTGAAGTTTCTCTGTGTCCTGTGACTCCTACTTTTCCTCCTGAAATCAGCACTGCCACACAAACATTTTTTTTTTGTTACCCCCCAGAGTTTTAACTTGAAACTTAGACTTGGGTTTGCAGAAATGTATGAAGATGTTTGTATAAGTACTTTTCTTTATGAAAGATACCTTGATTAAAAACAGGTTTTTTAGGGAATTATGGAATGATAGTAAGGCTAGAATAAAACTAAAAATAAGGATAACATTAGAAAGAGCATCAAGTCCCAGTTTTGTGTCACTGTACTATTTTATTCTTTTAACAAACTGACTTTTCTGACCTTTGTGTACTTTGTGGTAGAAGTAAGCCAAAATCCTCTTAAAACATGTATTCTTCATTTAGCACTCGATAATAATTTTGACTGGTGGTTGCCTAAACGTTTTACTAACTGATTCCCCCTGAAATCTATGGGGGTTATGAATTTTATATTCATATATTTTGAAGTTGAACAATCTTACTTTTGCTACTACTACAAAAAAAAAAAAAAAAAAAAGGCAGGAGCTTCTCCTTTGGAGGAACACCGTGAGGACTCTCAGCTTTCTGTGAAGGTGAGTTCAGAAGCCTGGGAGGGGACGCCCACAATAAAGGATTTTGCCTAAGTATCTTCAGGGTCTCAACAGCAGGTCTTGGCTTTCACCCTTTCATTAATTTATAAACTGGTTCCTCCACAGACGATGGGCTCAGGTAAACCATGAAACAAACATCCGGATGGCAAACACCGAATGTCTACTTCATTCAATAACCTATTCAACACTGAGGTTTGTCAGTATTGATTTTAAGTTTTTGAACTGAGGAGGAAAAATTAACTGCTCGGCATAGCTACTACCTTATTAACACAGGCAAGACTGTGTCTGTACCTAAAGGCAGTTTTCTGCAGCAGTAGGCTTTGAAGGATGTGTGTTGTGGTTTAACCCCAGCTGGCAACTAAACACCCACTAAACAGCCACTAAACACCAACTAAACAGCCACTAGCTCAGTATCTCCCAGTGGAATGAGAGAGAGAATCAGGAGAGTAAATGTGTGAAAACTTGTGGGCTGATATAAAGACAGTTTAGTAGGTAAAGCAAAAGCCACATGTGCAAGCAAAGAAAGTCAAGGAAATCATTCACTGCTTCCCATCGGCAGGCAGGTACTCAGCCATCTCCAGGAGCACAGGGCTCCATCACACGTAATGGTTAGTTGGGAAGACAATTACATAACCATGAATGTCCCCCCCTCCTTCTTCCCTCAGCTTTATATGCTGAACATGTTGGCATATGGCATGGGATATCCCTTTGGTCAGCTGGGGTCAGCTGTCCCTTGTGTGTCCCCTCCGAACTTCCTGTGCACCTCAGGTCTGCTTGCTGGTGGGGTGGCGTGAGGAACAGAAAAGGCCTTGGCTCTGTATAAACTGTGCTCAGCAAGAGCTAAAACATCCCTGAGTTATCAACAATATTTCCAGTACAAATCAAAGCACAGATATACAAGCTACTATGAAAAAAATTAATTGAAATTGTTACCAGCAGTGATCAAATATGTTTTTTACTGTTATAAGCAATTCTGAACATAGAAGGTTGGAAATTAATATGAATTATCTTTTATTTATATCTGCAACACATTTTCACAAGACAGTTTGAAGAAAGTCATGTTTTCCACAAAAAATTGAATGTTGAAAGAGGTTAACAGGGTCTAATTTCTATCTAATGGGTTAACAAGCCTCTAGTTTCAAATCCTCTTCCCACACATCAGGACTTCCTACAAACATAGGTCTCATCCACACCCTGGTGACCATCAGAAGCGGTGGACTTGCGTGGGCATTGGAAAATTCCCAAGGCAATTTCCAATAGCAGTGGGGGAGCCTGTACATTTTGAATTTGGAAGGAGATGTCAAGAAAAGAAAAAAAGAAAAAGAAAAGTAATTTTTAAAAAGCTGTGTGTACTACGTTAAAATGTACGGTAGTAGAAGAGGATTTGACTTGATAAGATAAAAATTTTGAAGATAAATTCACTTACTGTACTTGAACAGTTAGGTACCATTATAGCTCTGCCTTTTCTACAAAACGTGTTTTACACATTTATTCACACACATGAGGGAAAAGAGCTTGCTCTGTGCCATTACTTCTGTGAGCAATTCCTTGCAGCGCAGTGAAGGCAGCTGTAAAGGCTCCTTGCATCATTAAAGACTCATAGGACTGGGCCCAACTTTTGTTGCATATGTTGAGACTGAGATCACTGTAATGAGAAACTTTCACAACTTTTAAAATACCGAGAAACAAGTATTTCATCTTAGACTTCGCTCCAAAGTCTGTCATTACTAGTTAACTAACAGTTCCCTCCAAAGAGCGCCCACAATGCAGAAGTATATTTTCAGACATTCAAGAGCCTGTCAACGTGACACCCAGTCTTCCAGGCAAATTCATTAGGCCAGAATTAAATACTTGCTGCGGAGGAAAATATAGGAAGGAGAAACTTCACCCTTTGTCACCCATACTTTTGTTAAGCTAGACTTTGCCAGATTTGCAGCATGTCACACCCGGTGCTCGCCAGGGCCATTGAGGCACCAGGAATGCATTGGCTTTGTGAAGAAGTAGTTTCCGCTTGCATGTGACAAAGCAGCGAGCTGGCTAGTCAGCCCCAGTCAGTGTCTATTTATGGCAAAATGTCAAAAAAGAATGTCCTGCATTTGTGGCTCAACAATAATGAACATGGCTAAATCTGAAAATGAACAAAGGGAAGTGAACAGCTTTTTAAATCCTGAAGAACATTCGATTCTTGGTGTCCTTTTTGTTCCGATTGTTTGGGCTGAAGGCTGTGAAAGGACCACCTGTTGGGCTGCCATTTTGGGATTGTGCTAAATGCAGTGATTGCATGAAAGAACACTTTCCAAAATAACCTGGTATTATTATTCACTTATTTTATAGTAAATCTGCATTCAGAACCTGCAGGAAAGCACAAGGCTTTTTTTCTAAGTGAAATTTAAAGCTGTAAATTTTCTATAAACGCACTTACTGTGGCTGCATGATTTTATAGTGACAATCATGATACTTTAAAAGGAGCTCAATTAAACCTCTGATGCAGCAATAAGTCCCTCTGTCATAGAAAACTAACTGTTTGAAGTAATAAATATAAGATGAAGGAGAGATTAAGTTATACAGTTCTGAGTATCTCTGAGGATTGTTAGTGAAGACTACTTGCACAAAATGCAACTTAAATATTTATTTTGCACCAGGTATGAACTTGGAAATTTTTAGTGATGCCAATTATTTTTAATGTCTGTAAGAATGTTTCTGGATGTAATTTGCTTTTGTTCAAAAGGCTTCATTGAATTGTGCTGGAATCTTACTGGATTTTGAGAAAGTTTGCCATAAACCAACCTAAACATTTCATTTAAAAATATGAAAGATGTGTTCTTTTTTTCTAAGTGTTTTTTGTGTATTTGTTGTTTTGTTTTGTGGTTTTGTTGTTTGTTTTTTTTAAAGAACACTTTATACAGTCAAGTGATAATGATTATTTACATAATAAATTCAGGAGAAATGTTGTCGAAATTAAAAAGCAAGAAAAATAATAGTTGTGTTTTGTAAGCATCAAATCATCCAACTGTTAGTTTAGAAGTTGAGAGAGATGAACCCATTCACGCAGTCCAGTATCTTTAGTATAATACATAAAAACTTCCACGTGATTCCAATAAACATGACCATTAATGTATAAAAAAAGCAAATGTTTCCATGAGTGTTAAATATTATTTGCTCAAAGCCAATGTCAGTAACGCTTTAAGTAGCAAGGAACAAATGTGTTTTCCAAAATATATTTTCTTTTTATACCCGTGAAGTGGGGGAAGTTATTTACATAATCTCTCATATATTACCTTAATTTTTCTTAAATATGGATGTCTTGCATAAGCTTATTGACACAAAGATCTTTGTTATTTACCAGGGTGAAAAATGAGCCTTCTCTATGTGCATCTGAACTTACACTCTCACCTCATGCTACACAACACACATTTCAAAAACTTCATATGATTTTCAGCTCTGAAAGGACTTCAGGATTGGGGCTGGGTTACTCAGTTAATTGGAAGGATAGCAGAAAGGGAAGTCCTCATGAATAGCTGGCTATATTTCCAGCTGTTTTCACCAGTTTCAATCACAAAAGTTATAGCTAAATCTCAGGAGTTAAATCTCTCAGGTTTTCCATATTTTTCATTCTCAGAAATGGCAGCTGTACATCTGAAAACAGGACAAATGTATACATACGAGAGACCTTATTTTCTAGAAAACCCCTGAATATTTTACACTAGCAGAAATGTAGCTTAGTGTATCACTACTACTACTTTTAAAAGTTAAAACGTGATTTTAAATACGTTGCAATGGGTTAAAGTGACTCTTATCAAATAGTTGTTTTGTTGGTCAAACAGTATTTCTAGCCAAGCAGATTTTTAAACATGGATTGAACTTCATTTCCTCTGTTAGAGAACAATGAGTTTTTATGTGACTATTAGTTCAGAGGGGAGAAAAGGTGAAGTAGAACAGCGTACAAGGCACAAGTATAAATTAATGTCTGGGTTTATTGTTCATCATGCCATAAAGAGTATGTACTACACACAGCTATTCTATTAGGGAATTATGGAAACTGAGATAGCGAGAAAAAATTGCTTATGTCTGAATAAAAATATGTATCTTTGGGAGAGATACAATGTGTTTGGAACCCTGAGGGTTAATGAGAGGTAAGCTGGTGAAGGGGGGAGAGGAGATAAGGGAAATAACAGAAGCTGAATAGGTGAAAGAAGTGATTCAGTGGGAAGCATTGTTGATCACAGCTAGGTGTCAGAAACAAACTAGAAAAATGGGAACTGCTTTAACATTGGCAGGAAAATAATATTGAAAAAAAAAGAACTTATGTTACATACTAAAAAAAAATAAATTAAAAAATAGTCTTTCAGACTTTCTTTGGGATGTGTCAATGAAAAATAATGCAAGCAAGCGAGAAAGAAAGCACTGAAATGGAATCCTCTCTGAAGGTATCTTGGGGAGAGGGCTCATTGTCCCATCCTTTTCACATCAAGAATTTAATTTTGCATTCTCATTGTCTGTCTTGAGATACACTTGCAGTTATTCTACACTGGTTACTTGTTCTTTCTTTTCATCCACTTCAGTAGTCTCTGCTGGCAGAGAGATAGCCAGAATGGGAGAAATCTAGCCATGAATTAAATTGTCTAGCTGTCCCTTGACAAGGTGATTTTTGCCTAAAGTTTGAACTGTGCTCAGAGGCAGAGTAGGATCCTTTTTCATCAACACCAGAAAGAGTTGCAGTTCTTCTGTTTCTCTCATTTTCCATTTCTGTTTTTAACATCTGTTTTTACAGAGAAATTATATCTCTCTGGAGCATCCAGATTTCATTACGCTTCAGCTACACAGACTGCAGATATACCTTACAGAACTTTACTACCTATTGACCTATCTTTCACTTTAGGCAACTTGAAGAAAGGTACCAGCATCTATTTTCCCCCTGGAAAGACCTATGCTAAAATGTTATTAGCAGAACATTAAAAACCCCAAAATGCTGTTTGCTTTTTAGTGCCAGTGACATTCTGGTTCCTACATATATATTCTGTTTACACCCATCCCCCATGTATTCCTAAAAGAGTTTCTCTTACATTAAGCTTCCTTCTGGTGCCCATAGCAACACCATCTGGTACTGAAATGTTCCTGCAGGATTTGCAGGAGTCCTTTCAAAACAAGATGCTGATTCTGCAGTTATCACACACAAAGCTACTTACATCAAATTCATAGCCTGAGCCCTCGGTTGTGTACGGAAGGCAGTTTGGCTGACCACCAACTGTCCTCATTATTGTTTAGGATGAAACATGCTACTTACGTTCTGGTTTGTTTGGGATTTCTTCCCATAAAAACAACTATCTTGTTTATCCTTTGTAGTTTACTTAACTGTATGAAGAAATCTCCAAAGGTGTTAGGGTTTGGAATTTGAGATGAATCTGCTGTTTCATCTACATTTCTCCATCTGCAAACTCACTGACATGCCAACTGGCTTCTGCCTTCTGGAAGGTGTCTCAGGAGCCACTTTCTGATCCTGAAGTCAATGGTGCAGAGGGGGAAAAATACTTTTGGTTAGAAACCAAACTGGGAGAATCTAATGTGAAGTCCTGATGACTGGCTTTTGCAGCCCAGGAGCTTTTACCAGAGCTTGTGTAGTGGGAGCCCAGGTCCCATGGGACACCAGGCAGGGGTCAGAGCTGCTGACATTGAGCTGGACCTTGGCAGGTGCTGCAGATGTAGACAGCTGGGTGAGAAGGAAGAGCCTGTGCCATTGCCACACTGCTCCTGTCTCCCCATGTGCGTTGGGATTGAGGAGACTCAAAAACAGCTGTGGGAGCTGGCCTCCCTCCATAGCTCTCCTCTGCACACTGGAGATGCCAGTGGGTCTCCAGGGGAGTGGAGAAGGCTGAGGAGCTACCTGAAGGCATGCTCAGAGCCTCTTAGCAGCCTATTCTAGATCTTCAGATTGAAGAGGAAAAATGCTGCTTCCGAGCACCAGAACCATGCCCATGGTCAGTACCAGTCAATTATGTGATTTTGACTAAAATAAGGAAAGGATGAAGGTAGTTATTGACACTACACACTTTGTTCATTCGTTTTGAATATGACATTTCATTTAAATTCTGTGTTGTGCCATGCTGCATGCTAGGAAATTTACCCTAGGATATTTTTAAAGCTTTAAAAGTTCGGTAAATGGAGACTTCCCTGCAGGACTCAGCTATTAAATCTTTGTTGGAAAGTGGGAGCTACGTCCATTAAAAAATTCGTATTCTAGTGAGACAGACTAATCACATCTTTGTACTACTAAAGTATGCTGGAATTCAGATGTTAATCACATAAATATTTGGCAGTTATACGTTTGTGCAGAACAAATGCCACAATTTGGCAGAGTTAAATAACTCCTTATCTCTGACGTTATCTTGAGAACATGGAAATATTTGGGACGTGTTCAGGGTGAACGCAGAACATTTGCCATGGTGAGGCAAGAAGATTCCCTTCCCTTGCCATCATTTAGTATGAGAAACTTTCACCCAGAGTGCAGCTGCAGCTACCCTCTGCTGTGCACTGCAGCACGGGCTGGGCTCTGCTCCCTGCTCTGAGCGAGGGGAGCCTGGCCAGGCACAGCCCCCCTGCCTGAGGACCACACCAGCAGCACTCTGAGAAGGAGCTGAATGTTGCCAGAAGATACAATACTGACATAAGGTTTGGGCTTTTGTACAGAAAGCGCGCAAGGGATGTTAAGAGCCCACCCAGCCCCGTCGGTGCCCTGAACTCTGCCTTATATGGTGGTGGCAAGGAGATTCAGGTGTGCAGCAGCTTGGTCTCTGAACAAGAAACCAAGAGCTGGTAAAAGCTCTGAACAGGGAACCTAGAGCTCCTCCTTTGTAGGAGATGGGTCACAAAGCACCCACCTTTGTGTTGGCTTTAGCAGAGTTATTCCAGGAGTAAGACTGCCCAAACTGTGCTCTGGGGTGCAGCACAGGCCCATTTCTTCCTTGCAACCTTCACACATACTGTGCAAAAGGTGTAACTCTGAATAACTAAGAATTTAATTTCAAGTTTCATTCTGAATTTACAGCTTGTTAAAAGGAGAAAATGTTCTTTATGAGTCAAATACCCTTTTCAACTTGCAAGGAGATGTGACTGACTTCTGACATTACTAATGGACAATCATTTTTTTTATCTGATGTCATTATTCCTACCCAGTGTTAAGTCCTCCATTACTGACAATTAACTCCTTATTCAGTCATTGCTATGCTTGCTTTACCAAAACCAAGATACTAGAAAGTGTCTTTTGTTTGAAGGATCACAGCCTGGTGAATATATCTAGCTCATGGGACAGTTTCTTCCACCCTCCTGGGAATAATGCTTGGGCAGAGGAAAGTAAAATTAGGGTAATATTATGTGCGTTGCAGGAATGGAGGGTTGCAGGGGGAAGGGAAGGATGGATTTGCAGCCCAGTTTGGATCTGACAGGATTTCTTTCACAATTTTATCAAGAAATGCTTCATTAACATTTCTATACTGGACAGGCTCAGAGCACCAGGTTGAAATTAGAACTGACATCCAAACATAACAGGTTGGTTGATCCCAGCTGGCAGAGACAGGGCTAGATAGGAGTTTTAAACAATACAGACAAAAAAATCTGGGCAAGTGCCTTTGTTTATGAACACAAGAGCTAGAAAAATAATTTTTCAAACTGATTTCTGCTTAGGTTTTCATCCTGGGTGTAGTTTTTTTAGACTCTCCTTTGTATATTTTAGAGAGTATTTCTTCTAGGGAAAGATACTCTGATACTACACAAACCTTCAAGGATAAAAAAAAAAAGTTGTTTTTCTTCTCATGGGTTTTAAGCAGAAACTGCAATCTGAAAGAATTGTTTGTCCTCAATTTCTTAAGAAAACTTCTTGTGAAGATACATTAATCCTGCAAAGTTGACAAATTAGCCAGTTCACGCCAGACTGCATCTTCCTTGTGTTTGAGATTCTATGGTTTGCTATTTAGATCTCAGAAAAGTCCAAGATGTGAGGCCACTGCATTGATTTTAGTTTATGCTTGCACAGAGCTGTTGCTTTTGTGTTAATTTAAATCAGTATAAAAACTTTTCAAGACACACACTGCCTCTTTCTGAATATCTAGAAAGTCCCTGGCAAAACGCACAAGGAAATTTTTCTCAAGATAGTTTCTAATGATAATAATAAGCCACATCTGAAGCTGTTTGTGTGCATGCAAAGGCAATGCATACTTTATTTAAAAAAAAAAAATAGAGAAAAAAGAAAGGAAGAAAAAGCAAACAAAAACCCTACAAGCATGATTTAATTTGAGAGCAAAACTGTGTAACTCAAGGCTGTCAGGATGCTCTCAGTGCTAAATCTTGTCCCAATTCTTAATCTAGACTGATAGTCTGTGTTTCTTGCAATGGAGAGCCTAGTCCACCTTATAAAAACTGTTTTACTACCTGTAGGTGCTGCTTAGAGAAAATCTGTACTTTTGTCCAGCTATCGTTCACTTTAGAAAATTCTCCCTGCTGATAGTCAGAATCAATATTTACCAAGTGAAGAAATGCCATTCCTTGCCTGAACACTCCGTATGCTTGTACCCGGTTATAACCCATCCCTTTGTTACCAATTTGCCCTGCTGAACAAATGCACGACCTTTTCTTAAAATGATGAAAAATCATAACTGTTGTTTGTAAGGGTTTTTAAATAAATAAAGCAGTAATCAGATATCTGATATACATTTGGAGAATGCAGCATATTTAATTTAATAGGAATGATGAGTTTCATCTGCTGAAACTATAAATGCTATGCAGATTAGTTGCTTTTAATCCCATTCAGCTAAAGCTCCCCATTTCACTATTCTAATCTTTCCTTATAAACAAATCCTTCCAATTTCCCAGTCATGTTTTCTATCCTCCTTGGAATTCCTCCCTATTTGTCTACATATTTTGAGCATAAAGAGAGGCCCAGGGTGAATGCAAGATTCTAGGAGGGACTGTGTCAGCATTGTGCTAAATCCGTAATTAAAAAGGGTTAAAGTTAATATATTTAAGCTACAACAGCGAATCCACTTGATCACACATGACAACAGAAGTATTTATAATTACAATGATTGTCTTACCTCTCAAATAGTCAGGTTTAGAGTGTTTAATCTGTACAGATTTGTTTTCTATAATGAAGATATTAAGGACATTTCCAAGGCAGTGCAAATTTCACTTGAATTGGGGAAAGAGAATTATTTTTAAATGGTTTCAGAAATCTTCTGCCCTGGTGATTTTGGTCTGCAGCAAATAACAAGCTCTCTCTTCTCTGCCTTCACTTTAACACTGATCTTCCTGTGTCAGTGTAGCAGGACCCGGACCTTACAGAGGTAACCTCTGCGGGCAGGCACAGATCGTGCAGGACGATGCACGGCAGCTGCAAATAACATTTTTCAAAACACTTCCGTGCACTTTTACCAAAATGCTTAAATAACACAGTGAAAACGAAGAAAACTCTCGTGTTCGTTCCATCAAGCATTAACTGAATGCAAACAGAGTTTGCCTGTGTAAATTTTATTATTTAAATGTCCCCCAAACTGTGCCAAAAAACCAGCTGCATTCAGAAAAACCAAAGGTGTTGACTGCAAGGGTGTAGTGTTAAACTCGGAGCCACCATAGATTATAATTATACAACTATACTCTGTGTGTTTTATTACCTTTCTAACCTATAACCAAAGCTGAACATAATTTTAAAGTCAAGAACGCCATCCTTAACACTTGTTTATTAAAAACAAGCTTAGCCCACATTTCAGTTACATTCTATTTTTTGACAAGCCATCAACAAATCGGCTCTTTCTGTTGCCACCAGTGGGCATGACCACAGCACTTTGGAACACCTCTCATGCACTGGGACCCCAACAGGGTAAGGACAGTTCCCACTTTACAAAAAGTCCCTGATCTGAAGAGCTTCCCCTGGGCACATGTTCTCAGTACTTTGTATTGTCAGACTCACAGGTGCAGGGTTCAAAAAGTTTGGAGATGTTTGAATTTTATTTATTTTTTTTCCCAACCAGTGATGATATGGAATTATCACAAATCACCTAACTTGTGAAAATAAATTGTGTTCTCTCCAAAGACTAATTTAGTAGGAAGTACAAATGCATGTGTACCTCACCCCCCCACACACACCTGCACAAGTGCACACACATATTTACGTGAGTAGATTAAAAAAAAATAATCTAAAAATCAATTACTTGTCTGTATGCACACGTGTTATTAAGATTTATGAAGACTGCATAGATTTAACTACAGGTTCTGCTATATTCCTAAAAATTTGAATTAAAGTGTGGTCCTAATGCTCTTCATCCTTCGACTATTTATTGACACACCATGAGCACGTGATGTTCGTTTGTATATGGTATATACAGGTGTCAGGGGAAAGATGTATGTAGATACATCTAACTATGTAACTGTATATGACCATCATGCATTATTTATAAAACAAGTTTATTGCATATACAAGCAATAATTACTCTAAACATGCAATTATATATCCATATTTGTGTGTCTATATAGATTTTTTTGTCCTTAATGGAAAACTTGAACTGAAAGCAGCCATGTCAGAACTCAGATGGTTAACATTCACTTCTTGCTGTTTTATTGCATATTACTGTGCGCTCCTGAGCAGCAGGAGCAGATTCAGGCAATTACAATCAAGTCAGGGCACACGCCGTGGCTGAGCAACACGATCATGATGAGGATACTGATGAGGCACTTATCGAAAACCCCACATCATCCACACTCATCAGCCACAACATGTCACCCCAAATGAGGCATCAGCTGCCTTCAAATGGCTCATTGCACACTGTTTACAGCTTTCTTTGGACCCACTTTTGATTTTGCGGTCAGGACTTAGTTCAAACAGCAGCTGACTGGCACTGGCAAGCGTCGGGATTCAACACAGCCGGCTTCCCAGGAGTCAGGAGTGTTTTCACATGGGGACTGACCGACTGGGAGGAAAGGTCCCAGCTCAGTCCCCCCACAAACATTGGTCCCTCTGAGCAAGGGTTAGAGTGACTTATTTCAGAAATGTCTGAAATCTGGCAAGGAGGGGCCGTGGGAGAAAGGGGGAAAGCAACAAACAGACATAGTCCCATAGCACTTTCTGATGCATTTTATTTCTAGAAACAGGAATTCAGGTGGAAATAATTTGGACCATATCCATGTCATTTCTGGGACCTCTTGAGCCACTTCAACAGTATAAAGTGGGGGCACAAGTCATGGGTTCTCTATTCAAAATTGTCTTCGCATGGGAATTGCACTAAACTGGGCAGAAAACTTTTCCTGGACTACAAGCCTTCCCCCATTACTGGGAGGAGTCAGGAAAATATTTATTTCTTATTTAGTTATTTCTGCAAAAAGCAAGCAACCAAGAAAGAGTCAGCAAGGAAGGGTCAGAATATATAGATGATTCCCAGGGATCAGCCCTCTGCTTGAGTGAGGATCACGGATAACCTAAAAGGAATAACTCCAAAATAGAGAGACTGAAAGAGACTTATTCCAGCCCATCTGATGGGCACTCAAAATAGGGATTTAGAGACTCACTGGAAAGACCACGTTCAGATCCTTGCCTAAATCAAGTGGAGCCAGAGATTGGTTACTCCCGCCAAGCATCGCCCTGGGCTGAAACAGAGCTGAGAGTCTTTCTCCTGCCACTGTTGCTTAGAATCAGATATTTCCACAACATAGATTAAAACTAATTTGTTTTGACAAATAGAGATTTTTCTGACGAGAAAGTGCAGCGTCATGGAGTCCCTGACACTCTGCCAAAGAGAGGTGAAAGGACCTTATGTTGAATAGAAATCTAGTCCTTGAACTTCAGACGTTAGCTGATGAAAATGTATAATAATCAATTATTGTCAGTTTGTATCAGTTTATGTTTGAACTGGAAAAAAAAGAAGTTATTTTACTTTGCCACTCTTCCTCTTCTATCTCATAGTATCGTATGAAATTAATTTATTAATTTATGACAATGACAAATGTCAAAATTCCCACATAACTGGCTTCTATACTAACTAAAAATCTTATTTTACAAATAAACAAGCTTATGAAATGAAAGCTAAAGTTATTTACTCAATCTTACACAGGCAGCTCCAGCCCATAAATTAAATCACTAGACAACACTCCCTATTCTGCTTGTTCATTAAATATATATAAAAATATATATATTTATGGTTACCTTTATGGTTACTGTCTTCAGCCTGCACTGTCTGCCTCAATAGTTCTTAAATTCTAGATTGCAGCACACTCCCTCTGGGTGCCAAATTGCAACAACATATTGCGTCATGAAAACATTTGAAGCAAAAATAAAGGATCCATGCAGGTTTTCCTACATTTGTACCTACATCTGAGGGTTTTTATCTTGCCGCTTTCATTGTGCTGTGTTGCACAATGTTTTTTCTTTTAGGAACAGATTATTCCTGCTGCTTACTAAGATTTTATTTAATGTTAATTAGAGGAAAAATATTTACCCAAAAGGCAAAATAGATGGTCCCAGGAGAGACAGAAATTAATTTGTACAAACCGTGTATTACTCTTATTTACTAAAACCTTTTTTTTCTTTCCCAGGTATAATAAATGTTCCACACAAATCCTAAAACCATTAATTTCCTCAAATAGCTCAAACTTATTGTCAGGACTCCTATCATGCTATCTTCTCTGTGGTGCTCAGTAGCCTAAGCAGGGGGAGGAGGTAAGGAGTGTGCGTGCATTAGGATGGCACAGCACAAAATGCCTGAAAACTGCTTGACCGAAATAAAATCGAGCTGCTCGTGCACAGCGCTGCAAAGACATGAAACTCTGTGTGAATGATGCTAGATAAGAACTGAAGCATCAGTGGTAAAGCATCCTAATTACAAACCTGTGGTGCAGGCAGAATAATGGACAGAGCGGCAGCGCTGGTAGCTGTGTAAAAAGGAGTGAAAGTTTGCATTTTTGTGGCTGTATCTTGAATTGAAATGCGTGCATATTGGGGGGGCATGTGAGTGTGTATGTGTGTGGTGTGTGGAGAGAGAGAGAGAGTGTGTAAAGAACTGTTTTTGGGTCATCATCTTACGCTCTTTGTGAGGCACATTCTAATTTAGGCAAAAGGGATGCATCTTTCAAATGCAGATCATGTTTGCATTAGAAGAGCAATGAGAACACTTGTCACTTTCAGAACATTTATGTGCTAGAAGTACTGTTAGCAGAAGAGCAGTTTAGATAAATTCAAGACTTTTTTTTGCTGATCACAAACATTAAGCTTCACACCTGAAACCCTCAACCCCCTGCTGTGCTCTAATCCTAGCACCATTCACCCTTAGAGACTCAAAGTGCTGTGCCACTGCTCTCAAACATTTGATTGCCCTTACTTTGAATGCCACCACCTGCAAAAATGCCTTTTTATTCCCTTTGAGCCTCTTGAGAAGGAAGTAAAAATGATAATTCATGACAAACATTAATTAATTGTTTACAAGATGATCTTTTCTTTTTCTAACTTCTGTTCAGCAGACGTGTTGAGCTGCAAGACTCCACGCTTGATGCCAGAGCTTGTCAAGAGGTCTGCATTGTTGTTTATCATTCAGGCATAGGATAGACTGCAGGTCATTGTTTCTGCAGTTCAAGTAGGACTGTCTAGCTCTTGTTTGAAGAATGGAAGTGCCATGCATGAGTTCCCCAATATAAAAGAACTACCGGTTCTAAGAAGGAAGAGGGATTTAGCTTCTAATGCAGAGTAAATAAACATTTTTCACCATCTCTTGCTCCATGTGATTTTGGAAAGGTCAAGAGGTGCCATTACAGTATTTTAAAAGCTTCAGATTATGTTTAAATAACGTATCACTAAACTTGGAGAAATCTTATCAGAATTTAAGAACCTATTGTCCTTGTTTTAGTTCTTGAATTCATCATCAGAGGAAGACGTATTTTAAAAGGAATGCACTGTTGTTAGGGAGGCTGAGATTCACTCAAATCTTGGACTCAGCTTCTCCCCCAAGCCAAAGCATAACTCCCCCCTCTGCCCCTGACAATGCAGACTTGATTTAAACAAGTCTAAATTAAATTAATTCTACCAGAGATGTTGAACCATGCTAACAACTGTCTCAAGTATCCCAATGACAGGCTAAAAGAGAAAAATACAGTCAAATTAAAACAATGCCACCAAAACATTGAAACCTGGGCAGCAAAATTCAGCTCCCCAAATTACAGTTGTGCAGCTAGAGGTGACCAAACAGGTTTGCAGAGAAACTGAGCTGCTGCAACCTGGCTGAAATCATTAGAAACTGTGGTCAACAGTGCCTTTGCAAATCAGACTTTTTATGTGCTCATATATTTTTTTAATACATAGGAACATATGCTTATTTACACACATATAAGCAGACACATTTTGGTCATATCGGTCTGTTCGTCTTGCAAAACAAAACAGTGCCAAGTACTTTAAGCCATATCAAAAGTCTGGCAAAAAGGTAAAGAGTGAAAGGTCTTACTTGTAGGAAGTGTACAGTAATAGAGCTCCTCGCAGAACTCTGGTTTCCACATTCCGAATTAGGAGCCCTTAGATCACGGCTGCAAGGCTAAAAATCAATGCTGTATTTTCTGAGTTAATACTAAGGGTTGCACTTAACAGACATGGAGACTAATAAGGTATGCAGAAGGAGTAAAGGCAGTGCACAAAAAATTCAGGCCTTCA
>WEIS01049882.1:2310-13294 GCA_013389965.1 Todus mexicanus | reverse complement strand
TTAAAATGCCATTGGTGTGGCTGTAGTCCATTAGCTAACTTACCTTCATACCCATAAAGCTGAAAGGGCTACCCAGAATTTTTACAATCACTACCTGGAAAAGGTAGTGAGAGCGCCATTGACTTATGTTTATTATTACACAGGGACTGTAACAACTGCTATGGGATTAGGATACAGAGTAGCACTGCACAACAGAGGTCACATTTCCCTAGTGACTTAAGAGGTTCAGTCTTTCTCCAACTCAATTTATAAACCAACGCACAGCCTACCTTTGTTAGAAAAGAATACTTTGATAATATTTCAAAGCATGGCAATTAAATAACTACAGATTGCAAATTTAAAAGCTGGAGTTGATGACTTAAACTTATTTGTTTATTATTAACCTCTTGGTTAGATCAGCTTTGCATTCCTGGTGCTAAGTGATAATGTATTTTGTGTTAGTACTCAGCATCAAGAATTCTTAATACCCTGCACCAACCGGTTAATTAACCCTTCCAAACAGCCTACAGAGCCACCTCACAAGGCTTTTGACAGCTCTAAACCAATGGCACTATGTCCTACCTTTATTCAAAGGCACAAATATGCTGTTTCACTATAATATTCCTCATGAAAATATAGAAGATGCTCAGAAAGAAGTACAGAGAAGCTCATTTGAGGTCCAGCAGTTTCGTCGTGACTGACTGTGCCCTGAAAGAATCAATCAGCTCAATGTAAGAAAAGGGATGAACCAAGAATTTAATGTGGCATTGCATAATCTTACCGTTGTTACGAATCTGCATAGAACTGAGTAATAGTTCTGTTCCAAAATTTTTAGTCTTCAGCTAGACACTGTCTTNTTTTTCTTTTTTTTTTTTTTTTGTATGTGTAAAAAAAGACCAGGAACTACAAGTAAATAGCAGCTGAGCAACAGATGAGGCACTAAGTGAAATCTGTTAGCAACTGCTAACAGCTTTGCTATTTTCTGTTGTTAAATTAAAAAAAAAAAGAAAGTAAAAACCCAATGCAGCAGCAATTCCAATATGTTCAAAACCCTCAGATGGAAAAGACTAAAGCTCAATGCCTTTGTACTACAGATAAATAGTTGGGTTTGGTTTTAATGTCTTGAAATGCTTTGTTATTGATTATAAAGCAGAAACAAGCCAAATCACATGGACTTACTATCAAAATAAAATTTGTTACAGTTGTACATATGACCCCAAAAGTATAGCATAAAAAACACACCGTAGACAAGTGTGACACTTCTAGCAGCTGCTTTGGCCTAAAATTCTACTTTCCTTTGTTCTTTACACCTGACCCCTGGTGATTTGCCAGAAAGTGCACGTGTCTTCATTAGCACTGAGCCTTCTGGCAAGATCTCAGAAACATTTTCATTGTCCTTCTGGTCCTGGAGCTTTCACCACAGATGATCATTTCCTCCTTATCTCAACCCAATCTTGACACGGGTTCAGCAAGTCTGTTTTCCCATTTGGATGCATCTATACAGGACAACAGAACTATGAAGACACAGCTGAAATAGCTCTGAACAAAGCAGTCCACAAACTACAAACAGTATGTATGTAGCAGTGTGGAGTTCCAGCTCTCGATATGATTTTTTAGTTAATGTGGCTGCAGTCACTGGACTAGTTTAAAAAACTCGTGACATCACCCAGTTGCAAGAAGATACATGCTCTTCCCATTCCTGCCACTTGTTTTCTTAACTTCTTTGCTCTTGATTCTGTCTCTCCTCTCAGTCTAGCAGGGGCTCTGGTCCTTGCTCCCCATTTTGGTGGTTTCCCACATGGGGGATCACAGTACAATTTCCACACATCCACAAACATCACACTACAGACTTCCTTCTCCTATGGTGTTTACATTTCTAATGCCTCCTATGGCAGGTTCCCCTTACAATTTAAAATCAGCATGTCAAAGACTGAGCTCATCTCTGTTTCTAAATCCTTCTATTTCTTTCTCATAAGCCACCAAGAATTAGTAGTCACCTTGCCTGCTGCAGAAGCTCACAACTTCGTCATCTTGAGATTCTCTCTTTCCTTCCACAGATGTTCTACCAATAAAACATGCCAGTTTCATCTTGACAATCTCATAAAAAAATCTGGCTGTCTCTTTCCATCCATGCTGCTAAAATACTTGATCATTCAAACCTTCTTACTGCAGTCTTCTCCTTTCTAGCCCTTCTGACACTCTTTACATCAAGTGCAGAAGTCCTGCTTGAAAAATATCTCTGGCATCTAGCATTCAGTCGGTATTTGACCGGTTCTAAATTCCCCTATTAATTTACTATTATTGCTTTAAAAACATTTGATTGTTTTTGGTTTTCATGCAATCCCCAGTAGTTTTTCTCTGAAAAAATACCACACTTGTTTTGCTCATCTTAAGAAGGACATATGGTCCCCAATTCTCTTGTAAACTCATGTTATTTGCTCTTGTTCAATCTTAACAAGATTAACTCTTCTTTCACTTTTATCATGGCTGAGATTCCCTAGGACTCTCCCCTTCTCAGGAAGGTATTTATTTTCAACAACAATTTTATAAATTCTAGGACGAAACACTGAGGACACAGAACCTCTAAAAATCTCCCAGCTGAACTGCTAGCTCTTACAAACAACTCTTTCTCTATTCATTATAACCTGTGGCTTCCATCTTTGTGTGCTCTTCTAGAGAATTTCAGTGGTGCAGGATAGAAATTCCCATTCTGTGCTGCCATACAGATAAATAAACATTATTAACAATTACTATCTGCTGGGAAGACTATCAATCTAAATAAAAAACAAGCTTGTGAAAAGAACAGATGTATAAAGCTTGTGTACAACCAAAATGTGAAATATATTCTGAAAAAGGGAATCAGTAAGAATGGTAACCTATTGTTCTCAGCTTTGCATGCTGATTGTTATGAGATATTTTTTTTTTGTCAACTAAAATCTCTTGTTTTGGATTCTGATGTCATCCCATGTTCTTTCTGGCTCAGGCATCACATCCCCCGCGTAAGAAAGATTTTGCACTTCAAACTTTGAATCTGCCAGTGATACATGAAACAGAATACTTATGCTTTTGTCAGACCTCTGTGTCACTTCTCTCCCAACAACCATATTCACGGCAAAGAGTTAAAAAGAAGAATGAAAATAGACATAAAGCTAAAGAAACACTGGAGCATTGTTGAAGTCACCCTCCTAATTATTCAGTATTTTGACTACTGTTCCATGTTAAGCCCTATTTCTTTAAACAGTATGAACACAAATGCAGGTGCGATGTACAGGTGTATGTGCCTCCTTGGCATTCCTAGGAGCCCCATTTGAATGCAGACTGGTATACCCACGCATCTTCACCTTATGAACGCTAACAACTGCTGTTATCAAGTACAGAAGTATCCCTGTATATTTTTATGACAGTATCTCTATAGTGTTAAAAAGTTGATAGGACAATTTTAAGGATTCCTATTGATGATATACAGCAGGTCAGCTAAAACATTCTATGCTAATGTAACACAAGCCATTTGACCACAGAGGACGTATCATCAGAAAGCTGCAAGGTGAGTTCATATATCACTGTCCTACTGAATATCATTTTAAGTGAATGATCTTGCAGCTGAATTTCTAATTAAATATATCTTTGTCTTGGCAATCATTGTGTCTTTTGTATGTATCTGGCCTGTCTACCATCCAGGATGCTACGAAACACCAATAACCTCCTAATGCTACCATTAAGTGTTTCAGTGCCACAAGTAACTAGCCACATGGTCATACAGGCTTACCTCCTCCAGGTGACAAATTTCATTCACATACTCTATATTACTTGCAAAGAGCTACTTACATGAAAATACTTTAGTCCCCAATAGAGTAAACATACTCTGGTAGGCAGGGGCGACAGCAACCAGAGTGCCTGCAGCACCAAAGGCTCCAACAACGGCAGGGAAATGGCCTGAGGAACTTGGTCTTAGCTGGGATGATTCCAGAGCTGCAAACCCAACCAACAGCCACAGAAGAACTCCAAACACTGATAGGCTGGGCAGGGAGGACAGTGAACTTTTGACCACTGCAGGCAGTGGCTGAAGCCATGAAGCAAAACTTTTATCATAGCTAGTAGTTTGCAGCAACTGCAAATGTTACTAGACTATTTACAGCAACACGAGCAACTCTGCCCTCCCCAAAGTTTGTCACGGAAGCAGATAAGCAAGGGAAGAGAAGGTGAAGGTCTAAGCATGTGAGTGGGTCATGTATTACTCAGAAATATTCCCCCCAAAGCCTCCCTCACTGACACACACTTGTTTTCAGCCTGAAACCTTGAATCTTTTCTGACATATGGGAATGAATTTCAAAGGCACAAAAAGACATTTTGTCTGCCAAATGTCTTCTGCCTCAGCTACAAGTTTTGTGTAAAAGTATAAACTGCTTTCTTTTTAAATAACATAAACATTATTTTGAATCCAAGTGAAATAATTTTTTGACTACTTTATGAGTGTATCAGTTGTTTCCTGTGTTATAATGAGAATGGGTGGCTGTTTTGCTTTTTAAAATGCCATACCTCAACATGACACCAAAGCCTTTCTTCTTTTTCTTTTCTGGATCTTCATTTTCTTCCTTCCTTTTCTTCTCTTTGATTTTAGATTTGCCTTTTTCCTTTTTCTTCTCTTTCTCTCTACTTTTCTTGTCTTTTTTTGCTTTGGTTTCTGCATCTTCTATCTCAGGGTTCCCTGGAAGGGCAGATTCCATGTTCTGAGCTTCTTGACCAGAGTGAGAGCTCTTATCAGAGAAACCATCTGGAGAGAATGAAAAAGAAGCATTGAGGATGGTTAGGAGCCACCAAAATGCAAACAACATGAAATACAGCATGAGTGTCTACAAAGTGCTTAAATGACTCACATCACTTACTCATTTAACTGAATCATTTAAAAAGCAGACTAAACACAGCTAGTGAATTCAAGCAGATTTCTATTGTAAATTAAATACAGTACTATTTTAAGGACTTGTTTTCTAGTTATTATTCCTGATAGAAAAATCCTGACATGGTAAACACTATTCTATTTTAAATCTAGCTTGTTAACCTCCATCAGATCGAGAAAACTAACATACTGGCATGCAGACAGTGAGAGCTTACTTTAACAAGATATTCTGGTGACTGACATAACCAACCTACGGAACAAAATGATTTCATTCACTCCCTGAAATCTTTCTATTTTAATGGCTGAACAAGAAATAGATAAACTGTTGTCTGGTTGGAGAAGAGCCGTGTTATTTCTATTTGGGGGGGCTCAGGATGCAAGTGCAGTTTTATGCTTTGTACTAAAAGAGACATATTTGCAGGCTAGGGTCTATAAGCCCATGGTGACAGAATGAGCAGCAGGGTGCTATCAATATACTCTGCTTTGTCTATAACAGGAAACAAATTTCCTGGTTAGAGAAGGGGGAATTGTAGACAGCTCTGTAAAACAAGCAAGATACTTTTTAATGTAATCTGAAGGAGGCAGCCGCTTCTTGAAGTCAAAAAATATAATTATTTAAGGATTGAATTCTAAATCCTCCAATGCACTCCTGCCCCAAAGGAGATCAGTGCGACTTTACACTAAACCCAGTCAAGGTTGCATGGGGTACTGCAAAGACTGCTCTATTCAGTAGAAGACGTGAGTAGCTTATAAAATGTGATCAACTTCAATTAGACTAAATCACTTGCTTATGTGCTTTATTGAGTTGGCCCTCAACAGTGTTAAGTGAAGGTGTCTCCCTCAGGAAGCACCATTAGCAACATACCCTCTTCTCCATCTTCAGGTCCATCGTAAGACTTGTCAATGGCAGCTCGGAAACTCTCATTGCACCCCCGACCACGGACCACATGAGGCCTAGGTCTGTGAAAAGGCAGTTCGTTTTTCCTAACTTCAGCCACAGCAGTCTGAAGACTCTCAAGAGAACTGGACTTCTTCAGTCCCAGAGTAGGACCAAAATCTTTGCCAGAAGAGTCTGGAAAACAAATAGTTAAGTTTTTATACCTAAAACCACATAGAGAAATGAAACTAGTCAGACAGATACACTTAATTGTGTACTTTATTACTTGGGGCCTTTGAAATAGTATGCAATCAATGTAATTTGTTCTAAAAATAACATCAAGTTAAGCCTAGTTCAGTAGATATCCCTGTTCAGACTTGAGGAAATGGTAGAGAATTCACAGACCTGACATCAGTGATGGGCAATAGCTGGTTCGCTCTGTGTCACTTTAATGCCTGCACCAGTGGTAAGGATGGGGTTGCTCCTTCCCCCTTTGACAGTGATGTCCAACTGGACACTGCTAACAGCCTCATGGAGAACATCCATAGACTCACAAAACCAAACACTGCTACAGACTGAGAGTTTTGGTTCCTGGAATGAGTCAGGTTCTATGAATGGCTGGTATTTTCAAACACATTTTTCCTGTGAGAAGATATTATTAGTTTTCTCACAGTTTTATCCAACCTTTTTCTTCAAGCTGAAACTAGTACTGCGATATCAACATACACAGCAGGATTTTCAAGAAACAAGTATTTCCAGCAAAGTAGAGCTTAACATAAATGATATTGCTGCCTCTTTCCTTGTTTATAGACATAAGAAACTACTTAATGCAAAAAAGAGCAAATAAATATCTTCTGAAGTCTCCCAAATCTTTCCTCTCTTTGAATTCTTGACTATCTGACCTTAGAAAGGCTTTACTTTGTGGTAGAATTAGCGTTAATTAGTATTAATATAATGATAGCAGAAGAGGTAAAAACAACAGTTCAATGAATACATGCACACCAATCAGTGAAGAAATTCACAACTTAATTTAAAAGTCTCTAGCATCTACTTAGGTTTTATATGGCAAAACAGTAAATGTGACATACAGGCACTCACGAAGAGACTTTGCCTTGCAATATGCCTTCTGTCTTTCAGAACACAAATGCTTTTGCTTTCAACTTTTAAGCGACACTAATGCAAGCAACAGGACAATATAAGAACAGAAGACCTTCACATATGTATCCATATACTGTCATGCCTGAAGAGATTCAAGGAGCACAGAAAGGGTAGATATATTAGTACCATATGCTCTAGCCATCCTAGAGTGTAGGTATTTCTGTACTAAAACAGTGTGATTAAAGAATTCTTACAAGGAAAAAAGTTAAGAATTGGCACCAAGCAGAGGCTTATGAGTAGTCTTTACATAAAGCAATTTACACTTCCATTAACTACAGGCTGATATGTAGCTGAAAATAAGGGAACGGGTGATGGTGGTGTGGGAGGGATGTGTGGAGACAAGTTCAGTGGAAGTCTGGTTGCTCTGTCGCAGTGTAACCTTCTTTTGTTCAGTAATTGCCATTCTGGAGACTACTGTTATTGCCAAATCAGACAATGCTAAAATGGAGTCAGAACAATGACTTGCCTATCTCAGGCTGAGAAGGAGCAAAACCAGTGGATGTGTAAGCACTGTAAAAGGTGGCAAAGTGAAAGCCACCCTGATCAGCAGAGAGAAAGCTTTCCGGTTTTTCAGCTAGAAACCAACTTCGATGGGTTGCTTTTGCAGAAGACAGGACATGGTGGTCCATTTGGCAGAGCAGGGTGACTACAGCATCTGCAAGGAAGCAATGGCCACAGCCCCAGCTCCAGAAGCAGGCAGGTCACAGGGACTACCTGGTGCTCATGGCTGTGGAGACTTTGCAGACGACGCTGAGCTCCAGGTTGCTGCAGCTACACAACCACCTGAAACAGCTATGAAAGGCCAGTGCAAAGGCGTTCATACACACACCCCAGTACAAACTGTGCTACATTAAATTAGTGCCCTAAGTTGTAGTACCTGAAAAAAAAGCCTCAGGTTAAATGCTAGTGGAGCCTGTCTTAAAGCTAAGCCAATTACTCAGACTGGAAGACTACTCTTAACACATGAAGGCCATTCTTAAGAAAATCCAAGTAAATATATAAGGTTTGGAGTGACATGCTCAAATGTTACGTGTACCAGAAAGCAAGCTGCCTGCTCAGCCTTGTTGCAGTCTGTCCCTTGTACAGTTTTCAGGCACATGGTCACATACTACCTAGTTCAGTCAGGGTGGTTCTTTGTCCAATACTTGCTTTAAACAATCACATGGGAATCTCAGAGTTCTTGGTGGAGTATGTTTCTTTTGGTATAAATAGTCTTTATTTTGCTATTCTGTCCTAACATGGAAGTTTCCCCGAGGAATTAATTTTAGCAATAATTAGCAATGACTTCCTGTTTTTTTCGTATTTTAAAGAGAACACTTACAGTGACTTTCATGTAGTATTTTCAATTTGCTACTAAAAAGAGAAAAAAAGAAATTAAATGCAGCGCTCTTTAGCTACACCAAGTAAATTCAGAACATGACTACCTTGGAAAAATATTTTTTTTCTAATGTCTCCAAAAGAAACAGAATTGGCCTATGGTCACATCATTGCCTAACATCATCAAATAATGTGTTATCTTAAAGGACGGTATAAAATGACAATGATTAACTGCATTTCTCCCTCACTGGCAAAGAAAGATTTCATCTGTGATCTTCCCACGTTCTACCATTTAAAAGGTGTCCTCATTTATTCAAAAACTTGCTGAGAACCTTGGGTAATAGATAAATTTATGAGAAAACAATAACTAATGTTGGTATCTGCCTCTGACTGGCTGAAACCAAGTTGCTGGTTCCTATATGGTGTCTGTAACTGATCATATTTAATGGAAAGATTTTTCTACTCAATGTCAACATGGCTACTATAGATGTTTTTTCTTAATATACTAGTTAAACTAAATCTGCTTTCTATTCTCTTATTACTATCATTATTAGTTTCAGGTATTTCCAGGCTTCTCTTTTTCCCGCATCTGCACATTCTTTTATTTTTTTATAGCTCAGCAGAAGGGAACATGCCAAAAGCAAGATGTCAGTCATGAAAATCAAAGGAGAAAGAAATGACATAGTGTTGTGGGCAATGCAAGCCACCCCAAAGACACGTACAGAGAGAGTGGAATCGAAGAGGAGCCATGAATCACTGCCACTCTAAATGAAACACAGCTCCTAAGACACCCTAAACAGTAAACACCTCATATATCTATCATTAATTTTACTTTTGCAATAATGATTCTTAAAACCCCAAATTATATTAATATACCTGAAGGATAGTATTTACAGAAACATACTTGTGTGAGTTAGACCGATTTACTATTTACACTTTGAAAGATATCACGAGGTAAAAAACAGTTACAATGAAAAAAACGAAAGGGAAAGTGTCACTGATACTGAGAAACTAAAATAAACACGAAATTGAAATGGATTATAAATAATCTGGCTCTGTATTTACCAAAGCCCTAAACAGACACATTCCTGGTTCCTATTGCATTGCACACGATGGAGGTAGATGTTTTACTAGGGAACAGAAAATGGTTATGAAAAAAATGTGGGTACTGGGATGCTGGAGATAGCACATAAGTGCTTTTAGCAAACACTGTTTGCTCATGCAACACCAAAGCTGACTTCTTTTGCGGTAGGACTCAGAGTGAGATATGCCAACAGTTTCTCAGGAAGCAGCTGCAGCCCAGCACCTGTTCTTCTTTGGACATGCACCCTGGGTAACATTGATGATGCCCAGCTCAGCCTCACTGAACTCAGGCCTGCCCCAACCTAACTGATCTAACTGCTGTCTATGGTTATTTACTCTCTAATAGAGTTGGGGCATGTTTAAATATCTTTGGATATATATATTCCCATGATTTTCAAAATACAACTGCATTACTCTCCCCTTAGCTCCTTTTGGAAATTTACCTCTAAATAAACTGGGGTATAAAGTGAAAACTGAGCGTCTCTTCTGACAAGTGTAAGGTCAAAAGGTAAAGCATTTGTCGTTATTACCAATTTTGTTTCATAAACATCAGAAAACAGGTAGACAGACACGGTTCTTAGACATAGGGCTGCAACGTCATGTAGTAACTTAAATTAATTCATGTTCACTTCTTGCTGAATCATTTTGTTTAATACAGTTTCATTTATTTCTGGTAGGACTCACAGTATGCACAACTGCAAAGGATTTTTTCCTACCATATTTTTATATCCAGGTGCTTCCTCAATCATCAACTGATTCAATGGAGAGAATGATTTAGGAAGAAGGAATTTGGAGGTCATTATATCATTTAGTTTGTGATTTTCAAATGAAGAGCTTTAATAGGACATTTTTGTAGAATAACTTTAGATCATACTGTAGTCTTTTCTTCAACACAAGTTTATACAGGTAGCATAGAAAAGATTCTGAAGGGCTTGATAAAAAGCAAGAGAAAAATCGCTACATTGCACTCACATTAAAGACAGTATGTATCATTTTACTCATTTTTTACCTCAAACCTAGCATTCCAAATTAGAAGCAGGAATACTGCACACAGAATAACCTCACACCTGATAGGAAAAAAAAAACATCTAAGAAAGAGAAATTAAAGCATGGGAGAATTTAACAAGCTCTCTGATTAAGAGAGTGAGCTACAGCCTTCAGATTTACAGATATTTGAATTCATTTTACTAAATATAATGATTGCAATTTAGCTGCAATTTCAACTATGAATAACGGCAGCTCACAATTTGTAGCCCAGAAGGTACATTGAGCTTTAGCCAACTGAAGAGGAAAGGCTTGCAATAAGGCAGCCATTCGGCAAGAGGTGAAACTGCACTACTTGTCATCTGAGAAATGTATGTTGGTGTAATTTTTCTCTATGATTCTTATCACTAACAAACAACAACACTGCAGAAGAACATGTTAATATAAAAAAAAAAATATGTACAGCATTAAATGTCTCAATAATGCTAACAAGTTTCACAGTGCAACAATATTAAACCCCAGAATTAGGAGTAGAAGAACAAAGAGGTTCAAGCAAAAGCTCTCAAAGAAGCCACACAGGCATTTGCTAGGTTAGCCCTGAATGTTGGACAAAACATTGGAAAGCCTGCCTTTGCAGATAGTAATGTCTGATGTTATCTGTTGAAATAATTAGTTTTCTTCACTTGGTTACA
>WEIS01049879.1:0-13038 GCA_013389965.1 Todus mexicanus | reverse complement strand
TTCCAATCCCACTTCACGTTATTACTGAATACACAAGGCACACATTTGCTAAACGACTGTTTAGAAATATCAAAGAAGCACCTCAGAACATGCCTTCTCAGAGTCAAAGAACCAAAAGATGAACCTTAAAAAATGTTCTTTCTCCTGAGCAAAGACCCGGAGATGCAAAAAGCCTTACTGTGAAAGTAGGTGCTGTACAAAACTAAGGCTGAGTAATACCTTGCAAAGACTGGGACATGAGGACAAAAATTGAACTTTAAGTGCATTAGGAGATAAGCCCTGGAGTAAGTTACAGGAGTTAAATCACTGTCAATCTCTGTACTCTTACGCTGGCAGATTGAATGTCATCCATACTTCACCCAGGAGAAGCTGATCAAGTACTGTCAATCCAAAGGGATTGCTGTGACTGCATACAGCCCCCTTGGCTCTCCTGACAGACCATGGTAAGGCTGCAGTGTAATTTATGAGTGAGCTGGCATGGATTATGACTGAAGCACTGAGACAGTAAACACAGCATTAATCATTCATCTAAATACAGCTTTCTGGTGCTATCTTTCCTCTGTGTAGGGCTAAACCAGAGGATCCTTCCCTTCTGGATGACCCCAAGATCAAAGAGATTGCAGCCAAGCACAACAAATCCCCAGCACAGGTACAGAGGTGCCAGATGGTGGGTACTCCTTCCGGTAACACAGCATGAAGGACAGCTAATGACAACGTAAAGGGCAGGCTGGTGCTTCATTCCCTGTCACCTGTGGTGCTCTTTTGTGGCGTTAAGTAAAAACAAAGGTTTGTTTACTATGTTGCCTGCAGTGCATGCTTGCAAGGGCTCTGACTCTCCAAAGGAAACATTTTCTTGACTCATCTTCAGATGCTGTCATGTTTCAGTCTTCCCATCTCAAGTCCTGTTGCAGAGGATGAAATCTTGATAATAGTCCAGGTGGGAAGGAAAAGACTTGCTAATCCCAAAACTGGATGGGAAAGGAGGTCTTCTACCAGAGGCTACACCACTTCCCTCCTTGCTCTTCAGGAAGTGCTACCTTGGCGGCAGGGACAGGAATGGTTTGAAATGCAGCTCTGCAAAAGTGGGCATAGCTTAGAGAAAACAGCTGTTGGAACAGGCTCTGCTTCCTCCAGAGCAGGAGGAATGATTTGGTTGTCTATTCTTGCAGGTTCTCCTTCGCTTCCAGATCCAGAGAAATGTAACTGTGATTCCCAAGTCTGTCACACCACGGCGCATTGCGGAGAACTTCAAGGTGAGTCATAAGGAGTGATCTGAGTCCATGGCATGTCGGATCCGGGGTGGCATGGCTTCCCCCTGCAGAGCAAGCAGTGATCCTTTCTCACCCTTCCTAGGCAAATGGACTTGACTCTGTTTCCTGTTTTCTCTCTGTTTACCCCTGGTCTGCTGAGGGCTAAACTTAAGGTTACAGCTGGAGAGCAGGAGTGAAAAAAGTTTTTAGAAACAGTATGCTGATAATCTTAGCAGTCACTTTACATGGTGTCTCCTATTTTGCAGATGAATTGATATGTGGTGCTTGACTGCCACCTAAGTGCAGCAGCATGCCACAGAAGGCTTATGTGGAGCAAGCACTGTTAACAAAATAGTCCTGGTGTCCATAAACCATGTTAATGTGGTGGTCCTTGACTAAAACTGGTCATCAGTATTCCAAAAGACATAGCTGGGTTAAATGAAATATAAAAGTCTTGTAGATGTTTCTTTGTAATAGGAAAGAAAGATGCTTCCTTACCAAGTGGTGAATGCAACATTAATTGCTTGCCAAGCATCTTGCAAAAGCTGGCATGTGTAACTGCAACTTTGGCAGAGGGAATAAAAAATAATATCCATCCAATGAATTCTTGGAAATACAGAGAGCTGCCTTTCCCTCCTTCATGAAGAAGTTTCTCCTCTAACTAGCTCCCGTCCCTTGTAGACTTGTTCTTTAATTTTGTGGATTTTGCTCACGGTCTTGGATTTGTTCAGAGGTGATTTCCAGCTGTTTCTCTTGTTAGGTTTTTGACTTCAAATTGACTGAAGATGAGATGGCAACAATTTCCAGCTTTAACAGAAACTGGAGAGGCTATACTATGAGCACGTAAGTGGTAGCATTCAGTATTTGTTCTTTCCAAACCCTTAAGCTATGAATACTACATACACAGCAGTTTTGCATCTAAACATTGCCTAGAACACTGAGAGCCTGAATGACAAAGTGACTTTATGTTCCCAGTGTACAAACAGTACACATGCTATCTAGGAAAACAAATATGGAACAAATTCATTCTGTAATTATATATTTCTGATCCTGCCTTGGCAGCTCCTCTAAGCACCCACTACAGCTTGATACATTAAATATATATATGGCTGAAATTGTCTTTTGTTTGCTTCAGGTGCAAAACTCACAAGGAGTACCCTTTCAATGCAGAATACTGAAGATGGTCATATCCTGCCCACATCCAGCTCTTGGTCTCATATTCTTCCTATCAATTTATCTAGTTCTTATCGCACCTCTCCTCCTGCAGCAAATGAAGTCACAGGATATGTATTCAGTGATTATTTTGTTGTTGTTTGTTGGGTTTTTTCAAAGAAGGATACAGTAAAATCACTCTAAAGAATAAAGTGTGGGTTGTAATAATTTTCTGTCAAAAGGTGGAGTTAAGGGGAAAATAGATATGAATTTTGATCTACACATTCACATTGCTACATCAACAAACAGGCTAAGGGGAATAGTCAGTAGTTGTGAACACTGGGAAAAAGGAGAAATATGAACTAAATACTAACTTCCTTAGGATGACTGAGATAACCAGGAGTTTCACCACTCCAGAACTGAGGAAGGGTTTTCTACTACTTATTCCTTTCTTTTAAAAAATAAATATTAAAATTAAATTTAAAAATCCATATGCAGAAAAAATACATGCTTGCCAGTATTTTTACACAGGCTTTTTCCTACGTGTCAGAATACAACAGCATGGAGGGTTTAGGATATAACAGAATTTCAACATGTGCTTTAGATTATTGCTAGTTGTGAAATTCTATCCTGAGGTAAAAATTACCAAGCAAAAGAAAAAAGCCTCAGAACTTGCACCTGACACTTCATTCAAGTGCCCATATTTGAGAAAACTGGTCTTGAAATGCAATAATGGAATAAAAAATTCCTGCCCAGTCAAACAGATCTTTTTCTTTCAAAGTGTTTATGCTCCTGCCTAGACTTCATAGTTGGAAGTAAGACAGGATGCTGGACCCCCAATACTGTTTGGCTTTATCAAATGAGTTTGTTCTTAGGAAAAGATTCTTTACAATGAGTGTGGCGTGACACTGGAAAAGGTTGCCCAGGGAAGCTGTGGATGCCCCCTCCCTGGAAGTGTTCAAGGCCAGGCTGGATGGGGCCTTGAGCAACCTGGTCTAATGAGAAGTGTCCCTGTCTGCCCCAGGGGGCCTGGAACTAGATGATCTTTAAGGCCCCTTCCAACCCAAGCCATTCTGTGATTCACTAGCTCCATTATTCTTGTTTGATACTCTGCTTATTGCAGATAATTTTTTTTTTTTTCAGACTAAAACTTCCAAAAGAAGGTTATATTCACCCCTCTGGGCCAGGAGTAAAATGTAACAGAGGGATGCAGAAGTATTTTTATCACTTCTGTAAAGAACTAATAAATGCTAGTCTATCGCAGCCAAAGAAAATGAGAATTTACTTGCTTGTAAACGCAAGAGCACTTTATATTTCAGACATGCTCTGCTCACCTATCCTTGGCCTTTACTCCTAAATCACAGGCAGCTGTTGAAGGCTCTCTGCTGAAGAATCATCTCCTCTAACCACTTCAGGGTCAACTTCCAAGCTCGAGTCACAGCAGAGGGAGATTTGGGCTGAACAAGACAGCAGCTTTCAGCATGATAGATACACCCAAGGTGGGAGCTGCCTTTGGCTCAGACCCATCTTACTTTTTTGGGGATCTCTAGAACTCCCCCATCCCTCCTGTGAACACAGGTGAAGTACGCACAGGTCGGCTGGAGTCACCTGCATTCTGGGGATCTGGATTCTCCCAGGGACAAAGCCACTCGGCGCTTTCCCCTGCGGGCACCAGAGGGCAGCCAGTCCTCAGAGAAAATCTTCGTTGCTCTCTCTTAGGTGGCCACCAGCCCCCCAGCTCCGGCCACCGGAGCCGCTGTACAACCCAGGTGTCTGTCCCCCTGGCCGGGGAGGTTCAGCCCCCCGGTGCCGAGCCCAAACTTCTGCCCTCGGGGGCCAATTCCTCTGGCAGCACCAAATGCTCTCAGCCCAGGGCACCCAGCGCTGGACCAACCACCTCCTCTGGTAGGTCTCCCACTGCTGCCCTGGCCCCACAGCTCCAGGGGTCCCTGATCCTTCCCATAGCTCTGCCTTCTCCTCCCTATTGGGTAGCAGTAGAGCCTGAGCCCATCAACCCCTTTGGCCTCTCTGGCAGATCCTGGCCTCAGAGGGCACTGTGCAGACACATGTCTCAGCAACCCAGTGACAGCAGAGCTGGACACCTGAGCTCCCCACACATCCCTGTATGCACAGACACCCACTTTGGAGTCACTGGCACAGAGGACAAGTGCAGAGTAGGTCTCAAGGAATCGATCTCTAAACCTCCTTTTCACCTGGTGCTCAAACTCTAGCCATCAAAACAATCAAGGTTCCCTTAACACCACCAGGTGAGACGAGGAGGTATTTGCTTTTGTGGCTGGGTCATCTTTCTGCTTCCTCCTACTGGGCAGGTGACCAAATGCATAAACTGGCACCTTGGGTTTCATGGGAAAATAGTAAAACCTTTGTTCAAGAAAAGAGGCACCTTAGGACCTTCTTTCCAAAATTTCCACTTTCAATTCATGAATATGTAATCCAAGAACACTTGTTTTGCAGCTTCCTGAAGGAAGTGACCCATAAAACGCTCAGCAATCTCCAGGCTGAGCTTACACAGCTCTGCTGAGATCAAATACACATTTTTATTGAACAATAAAGGTACAATGTTTGTTACAGCGCAGGGGGAGACAACAGTTTAAACCACTGTCTTTTCAGTAATATACCTTCTCCAGCATTGGTCACCTAGTGGCACTGTGGGCTTAATTTTTGGCATGAGATAGAGTGTTCACATTAGTTTTGGAGGGAGATGGAATTGGTTCTGGCTGGCACTGAGCCATTTTTGGTCTCCAAATAGGTCATCACTGCCATCCTCTAGCACCCCTTGCAATTTATGTCTTTTACATGCCACACATTACCTCATTGAAAGATATAATAAGATTTTTTTTGTCACCCTTCTATTACCTTCAATCTTATTGAAAACTCCATCCCTTGCCCTGGCAGACCAGAGTAGTGTAGTTAACATCTCACCAGTGTGAACACAACACACCACAAACCCATCCCTTCACCAGCAGACAAAATTGCCAGGATCAACACGGCAACAATCTTAACATGTACTTTCTACCCCTTCTAAAACTATTTCCAAGGTCAACCATATTGTTGGACTCTGAGCATTATCCTTAGCTATGTTTTTACTCTCCTGCCTGTCTTCTGGCATGTTCCCTTCAGTACAGTACATGTAAGTTAACCCTTGAAATCGCACCAGCTTATCAAACAATACCAGAGGGGCAGTAGTAACTGTGTTCAGACCTTGGAGCTTTCAGTGATAACCACTTTTTCAAGGTCCTCCTCCCCCGTCTGTAAACACAAACCCTGCAGTCCAAGTAACTGCAGTCGATTACCTCCTTCTTCCCAGTCCCTCTATGGGGGTGTCTCATCTGTGGGATCAGCAGGACTGGGCCATTGCTCCACACAGCCCTCCACTAGCAGATCTAAACCCATTCTCCCTTGTGCAGAGCAGCGCCTGCAAGCAGCACAGAGCCCAAACTCCCCAGAACTCTGCTCTTCCAACACAAAAGCTGTATCCTATTTGTTCCAGCTTCCCAGCATTGCCGCAGCCATTGCAGGAACATCAGTGTTCAGCATTTCTGTAATTTCATTCTGATCAAAGAATTGCCAAGAGAGCACTCACACTTTGGGGAGCAGTGCTCCCATCTCCACAGGTCTACTCA
Source organism: Todus mexicanus (assembly GCA_013389965.1). Classification (NCBI taxonomy): domain Eukaryota; kingdom Metazoa; phylum Chordata; class Aves; order Coraciiformes; family Todidae; genus Todus; species Todus mexicanus. Next base: position 6,992 of record WEIS01049879.1, on the reverse strand, counting down.
ACCTTGCAACTCAGGCTGCCTGTAAGGGCTCTGTTTTTACTTTGCCATCAGTCCTGTTTCCTCCTAAGAGGTGCCAGTGTTGCCCTCTGAGACAATCACTTCAAGACTGCTCACTGCTTCTGAACTTCAACCTGGCCTACCTGGCACAGCTTTCTGTCTGGCCAACCCAGTGCTATTGCTCACCTCCGACCAAGGGTCTTCACACCGAGCACATTTTAATGCATGTTACTGCAACAAAGATCATCAACATGACTCTCCTGCTCTGCTGAGTGGTCTCTATGAAGCCCCATTTCCAGCACATGGCAAGCCCTAGCACACAGCCACAGCACATCTCTCTCCCTGTTTCACAGCCAACCCTTCTGCAGCTCCCCAGCCAGTGCTTTTGGATCCTATATGTGGAGACAGCACCACACCAGGCCTCTGAGGCACAGGCTTGGAAGAAGCATCTGTCTATCTCTTCCCCTGCCATCTTCCCACCCAGCAATGGTCTCCCCAGGTCCCTCCTTCCTCCAGCTCTCTGTGCACTGTCTGCACATACCATTACTCCAGTTCTCATTTGTGACAGGACTGGGTGTCACATGCATTCTCCAACAGCTACGGTCCCAGGCAAAACAGTCTCATCTCAGGGCAATCTAAGCTGATTTATCATCAGTTAACACAAACTTCACAGATTGAGGTACTGGGAGGGGGGAGAATATAGAAGTATAAACCAGTAAATGCCTTTCTCTCCCATTCTCCAGCCTCTAAGCAAAACGCCATCTCCCTCCCTGTCCTTGCCTCTGTTTCCACCATTTTCACCCCAGATCACACAGAGTTTAATCCCAATCCCTGCCCTGTGGCACGGGTAGCTCAGAGAGTGGGACCAGGTGCCTGATGCTTCCTTTTGCCACTCAGTCCCACTTACTGCATCTTAGTGCTCCCCAGAAGGGCAGACTGCTGTCCCCATGGCAGGGGTGGCCCAGGCCCAGGCCCCTTTAGTGACCAGCCCCTTTGGGGTGAGGTGCTGCTCTCCTACTCCCCTGGCAGAGGAACTGGGACAGGGGGCACACAGGCTCTTCCCTTCTGCTGGAGCTCTGTTGTCAGGGGTGGCAGCACCGGTTTCAGAGCCAGACAGAACCACTTCTGACCAGCCTGGGGCAATTCATAGTTTCCTCCTGCCCAGGTCTCTCCTGCTGGGGTACACCTGCCCTTCCCACCCAAGAACTACCACGGGTGGCAGAAGCGCCATGCCTAGGGAGAGGTTTTTAAGCAGATGGGAATAACAGACAAATATTAGCGTAAAGACAAAAAGCCTCATCAACTCTTGAGAAGATGGGAGATCCACCAAGATGTCCTCTTGGCTTGATCTGAGCTCAAAGTGATGAAGAGGCTGAGGTCTTCTACAGATCGGTTCAGCCAAGACACTCAGATCTGTTTCTCAGCACCTGGAGGTTGAATGGGAGCACCCCACCAAGCACAATAAGCCTCCCCTTTTAAAGTCTCCAAGCAAAGCAGAAATTCTCACTGTGCTTCCCAGGGATTTGAGCTTGAAACCTGCATGCCCTCACCTCAAAACAGTGGTTTGAGCTATGCCTGTATCTTTTAGAATCATAGAATAATTAAGGCCGAAAAAGACCTCTTAGATCATCGAGTCCAGCCTAAAGCTGGTGGCCCTAAAGCTGCAGACCCCTGCAGCTCTCCCCTTTACAAGTAGATGTGATCACCTTGCAACTCTGTCACCTCCTTCCTTTGCCTTTGTGCTTTTTCAGCAGGCCATGGGGTCTCCACAAGGACATACTCACTTCCATTATTTTTGGCTCTGTTCTTCTGAGATACCAAACACTGCTGGTCTCCAAAGGGACAACTTACAGTGGCATTATTTACTAAATGCTAAGTCAGCAAAACAAATTGAAAAACTCATGATACTACACATCCTGTTTCAGTGAAAAACCTTGCACGAGGATCAAGGAAAAAAAAAGAAAAAGATAAAAACCCTCCTCCTCTGCACAGTTCCTCACGTCCAGCACTCACTGCAAAGAAACAGCTGCCAGGGATACAGTGCACAAGATTCAGCAGGCTGGCTGCCACCCAGTGACATATGGAGTACTTTTTCTTCCTCCAAGGCCCTGCTGCCATGTGAGGGCCCCCACAGGACCTTCGGGAGAGGCAAACAGAGGAAAGCTAGCTTGCCTTACAGCTGCGAGAGGAAAGTCTCCCACATATGAAAGTGAACAGCGAAAACAAAATACAGAACTTCTTCCTGAAGCGTCTCATGATGAGATGAAGACATCTTTCTGACAAGTAACTGCCAGGGAAAACTGAACCTAAACAGTAAGAGATAAGCACCAAGTTACATAACCATTTCATGATCCAAGTGAAAACACATCACATCCTGCCGGGGACAGCTGATGGCGCTGACACAAAACAGGAGGAACATTAAAGAGAAAAACCAATTACCTTGCCCGCCCTTAGTTAAATGGAGCAAAAAACACCAAGCTGCAGAGAGCCAGGGCCTCTGGCCTGGGAGAGGCACCCAGAGCAAACGCTTGCACCTGAAGAAACTTCTCCACGTGTGAATAAGCAGTGAAGCCTCCTGGGCAAGTCTGTGTTTTTCCACTCAGCTGCGACCTCTTCAGCAGAACAGCGTACACTTGTCTGCAAAAATATCAAGGCCAGTTTCTGATGCAAGGTTACTGGCCACCTACCACACATGATTACAATCGTGCATTTTATTCCGAAATGCCCTCAGCACCTCCCTAAAGACAGAGGGACAATGTGATCATTATGTCGCTTGTTAAAGCATCGCTATTCCTCTCCTGTGACTTTCAGAACACTTTAGGAAAACCTCTACCAACGTTCAAAATAAAGTTTTCTTTAAACTCACGTCATCCTAAATTACTCCTAAGCCACAACTCACTTTCCCTTGAAGGGGGAGCTGCATCTGTCCCACCTGGAGCAGGCAGCAGGTTCTCCCCACTCTCTCCAGCCAGACATGCTGAGGTTTCTCTAGTCGCCTCACTTTATCAGCACGTAGGGTGCTCACAAGGCTCTGACAGGGGGGGACCAGCCCAGGCCACCAGCCCTGCGATGGGGATGCGCTGCTCCAGCAAAGGGCTCAGCCCTTCCTCGCTCCGAGGCACACAACCCACCAGCAGCTCTGTCATCTCCATCCCTCAGATGGGACACCAAGGGATGAAGAGGCTGTGGATGCGGCCTCCTTCTGCCCTCAGCTGCCCCCTACATTGGAATGGGCTGCCCAGGGAGGGGGTGGAGTCACCATCCCTGGAGGTGTTTAAGAAAAGACTGGATGCCACACTTAGTGGCACGGTTTAGCTGAGTGGTGGTGGTAGGTCATAGGCTGGACTCGATGATCCAAGAGGGCTTTTCCAGCCTTAATTATTCTATGATTCTGTGATTCTAGACCCCCACCGTGGCTGGATAGGGACAAAGACAGGGCCCGGCTCCTCAGCTGCGCTCCAGGGCACACCGCCAGCCCCTCTCCTCTCCCCTCCTGTCCGCGCCGGGGCGGGGCGGGCCCGGCCGCTATTAAAGGCGCTGTGCCGGCAGCTTGTTCCGCGGTGTTGTCGCTCTCGGGTGCTGCGAGCGGTCATGGCCACCTACGTGCAGCTGAACACCGGCGCCAAGATGCCCATCCTGGGGCTCGGCACATGGAAGGTAACGGGGCTGGCGGCGGCGGCGGCGGGGAGGTGGCTGCGCCCAGCCTGGGCCCTGCTCGCTGGCGTCGGAGCTCGGCCCAGCTCCGGGGCCCGTACCCGCTGCCGCCACCGGCCGGGGCTGCCCGCTCGGTACCGCGGTGCCGCGGCGGCTTTGGGCACCGAGGGGCCTGCCCTGCCCTGCCCGCTGCCCCTGTGCCCGGGGCCTGGGCTGAGGCCCCTCCGCTGGGGCTCCCGGGGCTGCTCCTCCCCGCCGGCTGCGGGGGGGCAGGAGCCTGGGCCCGGGCCTGGGGTCGGGGGATGGGGGGGAGGACGGGACTCGGCTTTGCAAAGCCTGGGGAGACAGAGGAGCTGCTGGATGTTGAATTTAAGCTCAGGCGCCTGCGTTTGAGATGTGTACGGGCTCAGGAATGTAGTGGAAACGGGGGCCTTTTTGATACTGTTGGTGTGGTTTTGCTTTTAATTTTAATTAGGGGAATTGCTTTGGGTAGGGTGGATTTTTTAGTTTTGTCTTGGTATGGGTAAGTTCTCCTGTGTATATTGACAAGAGTTTCTCGGATATTATTCTTCCCAGTCCCCACCAGGGAAAGTGACAGCTGCAGTGATGGCTGCCATCGACGCTGGGTATCGCCACTTCGACTGTGCCTACGTGTACCAGAATGAGAATGAAGTTGGGGAAGGGATCCAGCAGAAAATCAAGGAAGGCGTTGTGAAACGAGAGGATCTCTTTGTTGTCAGTAAGGTATGGATATGGTGGTTTAGGAACACAGGAGACATCTGGGGTTTTTTCATAGTAACCCCCTAGTTCTTTGCTTTCCAACTGTCGTGCAGCATGGAACAATTCAGAACGTCACTTAGGCCACTCCTGAGACAAGCTTCCTACTTTGCCTCATCCTATATGGAGAGTTATGTGGGGTATGTACCACTGATATGGATGATGCTTTAAACTTTTTCTGGCATTGGGTCATGCAGCTCCTTTTCATGCAGTAGCTGACCTTCTGGTAGGTGGGGTTTAGATGCAATATTAATTATTGAAACTAGGCTCATGTTGCCTGCCATGCCCCCATGTGTCATGTGTGCTGCTGCTGCACATACTGTCCTCAGTATTACAGGCCAGGCCTATCACAGAGCAAGTCCTGTTTGAAGATCAGTAGAATGACCTAGTGCCACATCATCTTCCAAAGGGGTCAGGTGCTCTAATGACCAGGACAGAAGGGTTCCAAGAGCTTTAACCCAGGAGATCGTTGTGCCTTGGCTTTTTGTCTCTAGCTGTGGTGCACATTTCATGAAAAGCCTCTGGTGAAGGTAGGCTGCCAGAAGACTCTTGCCGACCTGAAACTGGATTACCTGGATCTCTACCTCATACACTGGCCTCTTGGGTTCAAGGTACAGTAACAGCAATCCCTTTGGGTTTGTTTTTTGTGATTGACAGTTTTGAAGAGCTATATGACTTTACAGCACAGTAATTGCTCCAGCCAACACAGGTTATGTGTATGTTGTGTACCAGCACTGCTCTAGTGCTCAGCTTTACTCTGGCCCTGTGAGCCAGGCTGTTGATCACTACCTCAGATTTGTACTTGTACAGCATCTTTTTGCCTTTTTGATCACGGAAGCGGTAGACCTTGAACTAGGGACATGTTTCCCTGCTGCAAGCGTAAGTTATATTGCTCTTCTTTTGTTGATTGCCTATGTGTTGTTTTCTACAGATCCAGTGTGTGCTCAACTGACATTCATGTGGTTCCCTATTTGTGGGAGGAAGGGCTGTGCTTTGCTGCCCAGCAGAAGTTCGTTCCTCTGCATGTTACAGAATCACAGAAAGAGAATGTTTCTGTCTTTCATTTATCTTTAGTCACTGAGTCCTTTAATACAATACACATTGAACTGACCTTTGCTATAGGAGCCTTAGTGTTCTACCGACCTTGGATTTCAAAAGGTGGAACTCTTTAATTCCTAACTCTCTTACTGGCTGCATGCAAAGGAGCCGATGTCTCAGTTCAAATATTTCTAAGCTTAGTCCTTCTGTTACAGCCTGATCAAAATCTTCTTTCCACTTGCTCTTTTGAGATCAACTGTTTTTCATAACGTCTGTGTTTTTAGTTTCACATGGGCAGTATCGAAAATGAAAATGTGTTGTGGTGTAATAATGTATCAGTAGAAAACAATTGGCTTTAAATGAAGTTGATATTTGGCATGTAGTCCCAACTGGGACACGGGCTGTTTTAACATTCCCTTTGCCAGCAACTTAAAACAATGAGTCTCCCCATGAAAGACCTGTCAGCAGATCTGCTCCTATATAAACTGAACATGTTCCAGGTCCTAAGTGGGTACTTATGATGCATTTTTCATAAAACACTTCATTATATCAACATAAGAACTGTGCACTTCTGTAACACAGGAAGCAAACTTGTAAACTGGCTATAACTCTGCAAGTGGAGAGCTGTGCTTCACCGTATGTATTTTGATGAGCCTGAGGACATTGCATCCTGCAGAAGTCCCTGTCCTTACTGGGATGGCTGTGGGCAAAAATGCCGTCACCTCAAAGAAAAGACTGAAGAAAGTAGATAACGGGTATTGGTATTATACAATACATATGTAAATAATAAGTGTCAGCGTATCTTGCAGTAGGAGTTTGTAGGATCATGGTCTTCAGCTAGTGTTAACCTAACTTCCCGCCAAAGAGCGTTTCAAGCATTTTCTTTGTCACCGATAGGCAGGAGAGGAGCTGTTTCCCACAGATGACAAAGGCATGTGTATACGCAGCAACACAGATATTCGGGAGACATGGGAGGTAAGATCAGCCACGTCTTCTGTTCTCAGCAGAATATTCTATGTTTTCATTACCTTCAGCAGGCTTAAGTTTTCATGTATGTAGAGCTACTTGAAAGGACTCACTGGTACAACAGAGTGGATTTTTTAGTGTCATTATTCTCCACTTCTAACTTGCTGTAAATTTCCACAATCTCAAATAAGGGGTCTTTGAGTTTTGGTGAAATGGGAGACATGGCACAAATATACTAGTGCTCTGTGTTTTTTTTCCTCAAACATTGAAAATATAAATGTTTATTTTGTGTTTCTCATGTAGGAAATAAACCATGTCAGGAACAATATGTTCTTCAGGCCATGTCATGTATATTAGATGCTTACTTTGTGCTTCTTTGCGTTAGGCCATGGAAGAGCTGGTGGATGCTGGTCTGGTAAAAGCCATTGGTATCTCCAACTTTAACCGTGAGCAAACGGAAAGAATCTTGAACAAGCCAGGACTGAAGTACAAGCCTGCAAATAACCAGGTAAGCTACAAAGTGACTGCAGGCAAATGTTTGGGGGGTGGTGTTTTTTGTT
>WEIS01049873.1:0-13887 GCA_013389965.1 Todus mexicanus | reverse complement strand
AAAATCAGCCCATTATTCAGTCTATTGGCTCCCCTTTGCACTGTAATTGCCACACAGAAATAGGCTGGTCCGTCTCGAAAAGCCTCATTTTCCACCAGAACTCAGGGACGGAATACAGGAATTTCACGGGGGCAATAACGTATTTTTGGTGGATAGTAATAATCACTGGCATGAGGCCGCCTCTGAAGACAAAGAGTGTTTGTTTTGCAAGGCTTTATAATTAGGGCTGCAATGTTTTCCCTTAAAAGTGACCTTCTGCTGCCAACAAAAGGAATCAGGTTCCCATTTTTAATCTTTTTAATCTTGGTCTTTTGGGTTTTGGGGGGGTTGGTTGTTTTGGGTTTTCTGGTGGTTATTGTTGCTCCCAGTTTGGTTCCAGTTGAGAGGGTTCGCTCTCATTAATGTCCCCCTAATTCTCTAAATGCACTCCCCAGCCCTCCATCCACATGGCCAGGGTAGTGTGATCCGAGGCAGGGTAGTTCCCCTTCTTCCAATTTTGGAAGGAATCTGATGGCAGAAATGGTCCCCAGGCTGGGACGTGGTTTCACCTCCCAGTAAAGCCGTGGGCTGATATTTGCACTGACTGCTCAAGCGACGCAGGGCAGCTGGAGACGCTGAGTCCCAAACACACAGCAAAGCTTTTTAGCTGCCTTTTGAAAAACCTCATCTAGTGCACCCCTGTGAGTCAGCCCATAGGTCTGAAAGGTGAGTTTGGAAGGCAGAAGAAAAATAAGTTTCTGTCTCCTGGCAAACACCTCCAATAACTCAATAACGTGCTGTAAAATGTGTGTTTTCCTTCGCTTGTAATTGCCTTTGCGTCCTGCAGAGCAGCAGTAACATGAGAACTGGGCATGCAGGCAAAAGCCTGCGGAAAACACAGAATGGGAAAAGCAGAGAACAATAAAAAATCATCTGTGGGGAAGGAGAGGAAAGCAAAGGAGAAAAGAAACTTGGCACTGGAAATTCAGTTCTCTCTAATGGCTTTAAGTTTTGGTTGTCAGCAACCGAAATTTAATGGGCTGTGCTGTGGCCCCTCCACAGAGGAGCCAGGAGCACGCAGAAGCTGGTATGTGGCGGGTTTCAAAGGTTCAGCATCTTGGTGATGAGGAGAGTGTGGAGGTGTAGAGCTGAGCAGGATGAACCCTGTGGGAGAAGTGGTTTGTTAGGGCACTAACTGCGATTGATGCCTATGGGGACAAGCAATTCCCACGCAAGGAGCAGCAGCAGAGCACAAGGGAGCTGAGCAGCCCCCGGGCCTGTCCCTCCTGACCTGAAAACGAGCTGAAATTTAATTACCAGTTTTCTCCTTGAGTTCATCCCTGTTAACCTCCTCCTCTCCCCGACACTTAGGAGCTGTTTTTCAACCCCACACTTCTCTGCTTGCACAGGGTATGTTCCTTCTGCAAGCTCTGGTCCACGGATGTCTGCCTCTTATCACAGTGCTGAGAACAAGAATCCCAAGTACTTTGAGGGTAACCTGGCTTATCATCACTCCCTGTGCATCAGCCAAAAGTGAGGCGAGACCAGACAACACGAATGCTCTGAGGCAAGGAGCAGAGTAGGGTATAAACCACTTCTTCACAGGGAGCTCCTGGTTTGGATGTAAGCACCTGCTCTGCATGGGAGTGGCCACCCCAGGGACTGATGCAGAAGAGAAGAACTGAGGTGGAGCTAAACCCACCCACACCTTCCCTACTGCAGCATGTCCAGTCCTCAGACACCTGAGCGTGCCAAGTCCTGGATGGTTCCACCACCAAACCCAGGCGCTGCTTGAAGGTAAGGCACAGCAGCGTGCAAGAGGCTGCTCTCCCCACACCCTCCCGTGGGTGCTCTCCTCCAAACACAGGCTTCCTGCAGCACCGGTGGCCTCAGGACATGGGCTGGGCTCTCAGCCCAGGCCCCAGCACCTGCCCCACCTGCCTGTATTTGGGTGGTGCTGGGCACAGGCAGAGACATCAGGATCACTCACCCCTTGTAGACCCTCCAGGAGGCTGGTTGTTCCCAGTGCAGCAGCAAGTTCATCTCACTGGTAACTCAGGGTGTGTTATTCCGAGCATCCCCAGGAGCTTCACAGACGAGGCTTATGTGGAAGCCACTCACTCTGAAAAATCTCTACAATGCTATAGTCTTGCATTCTGTGATGAAAGATGGGCTCTTCTGGGCCTTGATTCCCAAGGCCACTTTATCCATACCCTTTACTTGCACGGCAGAGCCACAGGCAGCATTGCGCATGGGTGCTCCTCACCCTGGGCGTGAGCTGTAGCAGCGCTAGCACCTACTGAGCCTGCCAGAGTGCGGACAGCTATGAGTGCTAATTAGACATGCAAATCATCACATCCTTCATTCTAACAATTATTTAAGAACAGACCAAGTGTAAGGGCATGAACAGACTTAACAAGCACTGTGATTACCAAGCTTAAATTAGAATTGCTTCTCAGCAAAGCCTCAGGAACGGGAGCAGGGTCCTCGGGCATCGTTCAGGTTTCTTGCCTCCTCCCCTTTCCCAGGCCACACAACAAATCCCACACAGGATTTGACTCTTCTGAGGAAGATTAAACCTGCACAACAAACAGCAGCTGATGTCCCCCGGCTGGGACAGGCACCTCAGGGGCCGGGGGCTGTGGCCTCTCCTCTCCAGTGCCGCCCATTTCAGCTGTTTCTGCCCCATTCCCACACCAGTGTCACGAGGCTGACAGGTTCAGCTGCGACAGCATCTCTCTTTGAGAAGTGCTGCCTGCCCCCGCCAGACCAAGCCCTCCAGAAGGCCCCGTGGCTAGCACACACGTCCCTGTCTCCAGCCACAGGGACGCCCCAAGGGCTGGCTCTACCCCGTGCCCCCCAGCAAGCAGGAGCTGGGGGCCATGCTCGTCTGCACACCCCTGCCCCACAGACTGACCCGTAGGCAGGAGGGGAGAGGAATCAAAACTCACGAGCATCGCCATCTCTGGCTCTGAAATTTATTGAACTACAAACACACAGCATCCGAGAGCACCAGGTCTGGGAGGAATGTGGGGTATGCACACACCCCTTAACAAAACGGGCAGGAGCTTCAGCTGCTGCTTTATTTGAGTACAGACATCACCCCAAAAAACAACAGGAACAACTCTACTTCAGAATTACCACGGTAATGACACAGAATTTACAAAAATATAAATAACCTATTCATAAACTTACAGAAAAATAACATTCACCATAAAAACCACCATGTATTCCTCTAGGTAAACCATGGCTATAGAAATGTGTCTATTATTATTTTTAAAAGCACCAGAGTCTGCATTATTAAGTAATCCAAACCGCAGAGGGCATTTCCCCCTAACACTTGCAGACTTTTCCAAGAAGTGTGCCCAGATCACTAAAATAGAGTTTTCTTCAGTATCGCCTGCTCCTGAAAGAGCACAGCGAAGGTACAATCATTGTAAGCACCCTGTTCAAGAAAAGCACCCAAGGATGTACTAATTGTTCATTTCAAGGAACACTTGAGTACAATTAAAGTATGTGCCTATTTTAAGTCTATGCTTAAGAGCTTTCCAGAACAGGGCTGGATTTAAACTTATCACATAAATTCCTCTCCCAATCAGACTTCTAGACGAGAGTGGTGTCAAAAACAATTGCTTGCAAAAAGATAATCCCGCCGCACATGAATGTTTCCATTGTTCAGCCCCAGCTAAAGTTTGCACAGATGCTGAGTTATTTGATTTCTTTCAACTCTTCTTGAGCCACGCCAGCTTGGCACGAACAGCTTCCTGACGTTGCAGCACAGGATCCAGTGCTATGGGAATTTCCTTCCCCTGCATTCCAGGCATTGTGCTGAAAATACTATTAAAAAGCAAAAGTGTCAAGTCCATTGGTTCCCAGATAAAGAAATTCACTGCCCAGGGACTGCCATCAGTTCTGATGTCCAAACCACAGCATTATGCTCCGTCTTCCAGGCTCCCATCGTTCCCTGTCTCCTCAGGGCTTCAGCCGGGCTTGTGGCACTCTGGCCAAAGGGGTCCCAAGGAAGAGGGTGGAAGTTAAAGGCCGTCTGTAGGAATTTTGGCTCACTTGAACACAGCTGATTTTGTCACCGCAGCTGGAAGGAGGGTGCCCGCCACGGACACCAGTGCAAGTGGGGAGCAGCCCTTGAGTGGGATCTTTGGGGGCTCCACCACTGGAATGCCCTGTCCCGCAACGCTCTCATGCATCAAGCCTTCCTGGAGCACCAGCCACGGTGACTTGCACTGAGACCACATACGTGGCTCTGTGTGGGACCAAGAACAGCTCAACTGCACTAAACCCCACCCCTGCCTGGCAGTGCAAGCTCATGCCAGCCAGCAGGCATGGCTGGGGTTCAAGGGGCAGCACGGCACAAATCCACACCATGCAATGGGTATGGCCCTTCACAGCTCCCTCTGATGCGCCACCTCCTCAGCATCGAGGCAGAGGTTAAGTTTTGACCATGAGCAATATTGCTCAGACATGAAGCAGCTGAAAAATAATAATTCACCTTTAAAAACCGAGGCTGATTTCTTTGAAGAAGGGAGACAAAAAAAAAAAATTTAAAAAGAAAATGCATCTGGTGGCACAGCAGGAGAACTGCTTGACCGCATGGGAGGGAGAGAAGCGAGGACCTGCAGCACGTATGATGATGGTCTCATTATCTGTTTTTAACTTAACAGCCGCTCCTGCCCATCCCTCGCTCTCGATGCTGCTGTGGGACAGGAGGTGGCCAGCTCTGCCAGTCCTGACAGGTCACCTTGGCTCTGGGCACCCCAAGGACCATCCACTGGCGGCACCAGTGACACACAGGACAAGCCACCCAGACCATTTTAACTTCAAAGCTAGAGCTGGCGAGCTGAGCTGCACCAATCAATGCTCTTACTCAGGCGCTGTAGGAGAATTTATCTTAATTCCCACTGGAAGTGACTAAGCGTGTCCAAAGAGGGATTAAATATTTATTTTGTTAGGTGATTAATCCAAACACTCTCTCCCTGCCACAAACAAACCTCAAAGGAAAAACCCTGACCCCGGGCTGCGTTTGCTTCACCAATACTTCTCCTGACTGCTCTGTAACACACCAAGCACGTAACGAGAGCCTGACTCACCCCAGCCTAAAACATGGACAAGTTCTTCTGGGTCTTGTGGAGCAAAGAACAATAAAATGACCTTGACTTCAGAAGAAACAAATAGCAGGGGAGAGAAAGTGTCACATCCAGCTGAAACTGCCTGTGCCTCCCCTTATCTGACCGCATCCTGCTGCGCTCAAGCCTTAACAGCATTTAATAGAGAAGTAAAACACCCAGCAGCTATTAATACCCGTGTTCGGGCAGATCTGAGAAGAGGGCTGCCTGCCCAGAAGGTTGCCGGCTTTTTCCGAGTACTGTGGTCAGATAAAAGGTAGCGCTGGGCTGGGGATGCCTGGCGGGTGCCAGGGTGGGTGGCAGGGTAACAGTGCCGCTTGCTGGCAGCCGGCACAGCTGAGGACCCCGGTGACGGTGACGAAGGAGGAAGCAGAAAGTGCTCACTGGATCCAGCTACAGCGTTGAGAAACAAAGCGGCAAAGTGCCGGAGCGAGAGCTGCTGGCTCAGCCCCAGCGATCCCACCAGCGGATCCTGGGGCAACCCAGGGTGACACTTATTGGACGCCACCCAAAGGCACCTAGTGTTGAACCGCCCGCCACAGCCCTGCCACCGGCTGCTCTGCCCATGATCTCAGCAGGAACGGCATCCAGGGCCAGGTGCCGCGCTGGCCCCGCGCCGGCTGCCACGCCAGGCAGCTCCCCGCATGCCGGGCCGCCCCCGCGACGCCTCGCCCGGCAGGCGTGCCACGCTGCGGTGCAGGCAGCGCCGCGCTCCCTGGGCAGGGTGCGGGGCTCCCGCTGATCCCCCGGGCCCGTCTGACCAGCCACCAGCACAACCCCACACAGGGCCCCAGAGGCTGGGGGCAGGTTCCAGAGAACAGCCTGGGGGGGGCACAGCACTCAATGTGGGGTGCCTGGCCAGGCAGGTCTGCTGCAAGCTCTGACAAATCCCCCAGGAAGAAATGAAAGGCAGGAGGGTGCTCCCTGCCCTGGCAGCTAATCCCAGAATGAGAAAATTAGGCCAGCTTCAGGCAGGAAAAAGAAAGCAAAAAAAAAAAAAAAAGGAAAAGGATTATTTTTAACCAAGCTGGCTCTGCTGTGACCGGCCCAGGGACGTCACCGCCAACCATGACGCAGCCACAGCCACAGCTTCAGCCTCCAGCTGCTGCCTGGCGCTGGCACGGTGCCGGCTGCTCCCAGGGCACGGCTGTGAAGCTGCCCTGGCCTCTGTCACCCACCACAAGGTGGTTTGTGGTCAGAGGTGGTGGTCAGCAGACGTCCGTGGGGCCAGGGAGCACAGCAGGAGCCTGGGGAGCGAGGCAGCGCCTCCCTGGGCCGGCAGCCACCCTGCTGCGCTGCGACAAGGACACATCAGCCCATCCTGGGGATCAGCCTGAGCCTCCTGCAGGAAAACTGCACCGCTTCACGGAGGACACAGAGGGGACGGCACCAGGGTGCCACCAGCAGACTGAAGGCTGGAGCCTGGCGCAGCAGCCATGACCAGCTCCTCCACCAAGAACCATCTCGAGCACAGAGGGAGAGGAGCAAGCGAAAAGTAAACTGGAAAAGGGGCAACCGGCACCCAGGAAAGCAGAGCATGGGCCAAACAAAGGACAGGACAGTTGGAATGGGAGGGAGGCGATGGCTGGGCCCGTCAGAGGGTGGCAGCCCGTGGATCAAGCCCCGTGGCTGAGGGACCCCACACCAACAGCACGGGGAGCGCGGGGCTGCTGCAGAGCGAGAGCACGGCCACCGACGGCACTCTGCTGCTGGACAAGGGCGTCAGCTCTGCTGGAGGGTAACGGCCTCCGGAGGGTCTGAGTGAACCCTCCAGTCTGGGGGCTGGGCAGCGGCACGGCTGTAGCCTCCAGCACTCCCCCGAGGAGGAGGAGGCGGGGAGATGCTCCCCATTGCGTCCTGCTGTTCCATGATGCAAAGACCTTCTCCATGGACTGCCCACATGCAGACCAGAGAGATGTGACGGCAGGGCTACAGGATCCTCTCCCGCGCCAGTACATACAGTGCCTGGAGCTTCCTCTGTCCCTTCCCCGCCCTCTCTAGCGCTGGCGGCCCTGAGCCTGGCTGAGGGCAAGGTGGTCGCAGAGCAGGAGCAAGGCATCGAACCGCTGGAGCCGCTGCAGAGCCTGGGCCAGGAGCGCGATGGTGACCGTGTCTCCCGAGTAGGCGAAGTGAGCGACGAGCTGCTCGAATCCAGATATCCGTCCCAGCAACTGGGGCGTGACCCCCAGCTCCAGCGCCACGTGGCTGAAGTTCNAGGCTCAGGGCTTCTCCTTCCAGCACTATCATGCCACAGAGCCAACGACATCTTTAGGAAGTTCTAGGGCCTCCCAGCAAACTGCTTCCATAAATGGTCACCTGGAGCTAAGCTGTTAAATCCACCTCTCTGCCAGACATTTTCTGAGCCTCAGTGATGTTAGTCACCGGGTTCATAATGAGCTCACCAGAGAGGGAGGAGGAACCAGCTCCCCACGCTGCCAGGTCAGCTTTCTGGAGAGCAAGAGGACAAGAAGCACTTGAGAGCACATCAGTTAAATGTGTGCTTATATGCCCAATACATTGACTCTGGTCTTTCGGGCGTTTGAAACTGCCTCAGCTCATGTCTCCATGGCTGATGGTCTGTTGAGTGACACATCACCAAACATCTGGCAAATCATTTTCGGTAATTACCAGCTAGTCTCAAATATTAATGAACCATAGTCTATGTCTCCAACCCACCGGTGAGTCCAGTCCCCTGTGTCTAAGCCCCTTCCAAGGAGCTATGAGGCCAGAGGAACTTACCGACTGCTCCCCGCTTTCGGCAGTGGGATTTGGGAAGGTGGAGGGTGGGGACTGGGCCCCCTCCCGCCCCGTGCCACCAGTCTCTGCCGGGATCCTCTGCACCACCCGGCTTGCTGCATCCCCCAGCCGCTCGCTGCCCACAAACTCTGCCTGGGTGGAGAACTTCTGGAGGTCCAGCTCGGTGCACTCCACTGGGGCGTGCGGCCACTTGTGCTGCATCTCAGAGGCACAGGAGGAGAGCGGGGCCAGGGCTTCCGCTGTGCCCTGCCTGGGGTCGGAGGGCGGCAGGACCCCGGCCAGGCAGTCGCTGTGGCCTGGGGCACGGATGAGGGGTTGACTTTCCAGGAGGCTCCTGCCCAGCTGGGCTTTGGCAGCAGCACCGACTGTGACGGCTGGTGGCAAGTCCATGTCCGGCTGGAGAGAGGGGAGCTGGAGACCCACGGCTTCCACATCCGAAATGAACTGCACCGCTTCCACGGGGCCTGAAACCAGAAAGCAGCACGGCTCAGCGGAGCTGGGATCTGCCCTGGCCCTGCTGGGGTCTGCCAGCCCCACTACCAAACCCATCGCCCTGCGGCGGAGCCAGGAACACTCTGCCTGAGGTCACGTCCCCATCCCCTGCACCACCGCTGAGCAAAGCCACTTTGGTGTCTTTCTGCAAAGTTCTGAGAGAAGTTGATCCCTCTCCAAGTTGCAGGGAGGGCAGAAGCAAGCTTGAGAGGATCAGGAGCCACACGAGCTGCTCATGAGCATTTCTGGTACAAGGTCTGCAAGTGTTTGCTAAGAGAGGTCCCGAATTTCGTGTTGTTGGAACTCCTGCCCAAGGACACTCCTGGGCCCATGTGAGCTGGAGCCCAGCCCAGCACCCTCCCTCCCTGCAGAGCAAGAGGAAGGAGGCAGGAGCAGATACCTTCTGCCTGCCTGTAGCAGGGGCTCAGGTTCTTCACACCCAGGCAGCAGGGACCAGACATCTGCTCCTCACACAGGAATCTGCCGGGTGTCGCCGCAGTCGGGAACATTGCTCGCTGGCCCGAGAAGTTCTGAGTCCTCAGGAAGACTTGGAGGATAGAGGAGAACCAGTCTGAGCAAAGGCTTGGCTCGCTTCCCCAGCATGTCCTCAGCCATGCGGCATGCCTGCTGGCGAGGAGCCGGGAGCCAGCAGCTCCCTGGCATGCTGCTGGATGCCAACGTGCCCCAAGCCCAGCCACCAAACCTACTGCCCTCTTCCCTCCCCAGTCCTCTGGTCCGACCCTGCTAAGAGCTGCTCAACCTCAGCCCACCCCTGAGAAACCCTGGGAGGAGAGGGTGGCCAGTTCCGACTGGGAAAGGGCATTCTCCTCCTCCTGACTGTGGTACTGAGGAGGGGGGAGGCTCCGCTGCATCTTTGAGCACGCACAGCACAAGAGAGGTCCTGCAGATGTAAAAAGCAGGATGAGGTGTTTACTTGGTATGAGCAGAGGAATGTCTGGGTCTCTGCACAGGCAGCAACGGTGGGGCAATGCTCTACATGACGAGGAGAGGACCACGGGCACATGTGAACAATACAGGGAGGAGGAGGAGAAGCACTGCGGGCACCGACTCACCTCGCTGGCACTGGCTCTTCCAAAAACGCTTGCAGTAGATGATGGAGAGTGCCAGAAGCACCAGTACGATGATGACCAGGGCACTACTGGTCAGCGCAAGAAGGGCTGTGTCCTGCGGTGGTACGGTGGGGATGGCTACCTTCACCAGGTTTGTTCTGGACCGACCTGCAAACACACCAGCCATGGAATGCTGCAGCCTAACCCCAAGGTTTGGGCCACCCCCTCCCTGCCAGACCCTCTTCGTGCACTATGACTGAGTTCATGGCAGGTCTGTGGGACAGCCACTTGCATGGTGCCCAGCAGAGCAGGCTGCCTAGCAGGGGGGATCAGTGAAAGGATGGTTCACATCCAAGTGCACACCTTTTATGACGACTTCACACACACCGTGAACCCGCCCCACCACAGCCACCCCAGCCCAGCCCTTGCCCTGGCGAGGGATGATGGCACGTACACTGCGGCTCGGAGGATGGTGTCTGCTTGGTGCAGGGGATGCACTCCAAGTCCAGCTGCCCGCTGATCCGTGCCTTGCGGTAAAACCTGCCGACAGAGCAGAGGGGCTCAGCAATTCACCAGTGCCCAGCACGACCCAAGCCCCTGTTCCTGCCCCCCCGGCTCCTGCCCCGGCAGGTAGGACACCCCAAGGCAGCAGGTCTCTCCAGCACTGACTGACTCCGTACCCGCAGCTACTTTTTCATGTCTAGCCACTTTTGCTAAGGACCAACATCACTGGAACAGCCTCTCCCCGTGCCCCATGCCTGCTAAAGTGGCAATAGTGACTAACAGCTCTACAGAAACATCCCAGCCTGCAGCTGTGTCTGGGAAGAGGCTCATAAACCAGAGCCCCAACTCACTGCTCTGTCCTGAGTGCTGCTGCTGGCCAGTCGCCCTGCTCGCCAGCACGTGGGCTGCAGCCCTTGGGCACTCTGCAGGCTGGTTCTACGCAATAGTTTTCATTTCAGCAATTCCTAAACTAATCATGGCCTGTCCTCCTCTCTGGGGATGTCCAGTTGTAGTGGTCTACAGCCAGAGCTTAGCCACCCTGGCGTGCACAGGAATAACTCAGGCCTGAAAGAAGGCTTCTTCCACTGCTTGCTCGTGGGAGCCTCAGGTTCCCTAGTTTGGAGCTTGTAGCCATTGGAAGGGTCTGATTTGCATGTCATTAGCAGTGTCCTCAAAGGTCTTTATGTTCCGTGGTCTGGGTGACCTCAGATAAAGCCCCCTCTGTCCATCCCCCCCATGCTCTGGGGTGTGACCACCACAGCTCTGCTCGAGGCAGGACCCAGCCCCACTCACCCCGGCAGGCACTCCCCGCAGACCGCGTTGGTCGTCGCCGTGCAGTTGGACTTCTGGACGCGGTTGATGAGGGTGCAGGAGAGGCAGGGCTTGCAGCCGTGGGGCCCCCAGCTGTCCTTAAACTTCCTGGGAGGGCAGGCGACGCACTGTGCGTCCCCCCCGCCACCATCGCCACAGTCCTGCAAGACACGGGGTGGGGTGCACAGCTACCGTGAGGAGCTGCTTCAGGTCCCAAAGTGGTGCCAAGGGGAACGGTGTCCCTTCTCTGGGGGCAAAGGGTCCTCCTTTGAGTATGTGAAGGGTCCTCAGATAACGGCTTCGCTCAGGAGGACGGTTCCCATCAGCAAATAGGAAAGAGGGTGACCTGAGCAGCCACCTGAAACCCCTGCTCTGAAACCCTTCCATCCCTCACCCTCCTACCCAGGGTGAGCAAAACTGTTCACCCTCCCTTCCCACTGGGTCCCAACTCTTCCCAATGTGCCAGGACCTAAGATTATCCTTCCGAAGGCTGGCAGAGGATTCACCCAGCACTGCAAAAGCCTCGCTGCTGGATGATTCCAGGTCCTTCCAGAGCAGCTGACTTACCTTGGAAAGCTCCTGCCCGGGCATGCAGCTTCTGCAAGGGGTGCATTTCCCGTGTCCTCCCAGGCACTCGCTCTCCTGGTGCTCCATCGGGGCTGGAGAGGGGCACGGAGCCTGAGGAGCAGAGCAAGAGGAGGCAGAGAGGTCACGACCAGCCCAAACACTTTCAAGATGAGCAGTGTACCCTTCTGTAGGCAGGAATTCCAGCTCTGGTGGAAATTCAAAAACTCCACCTCCCCCTTCAAACATCACCCAGAGCCTCCCCGAGGTGAATCAATGGCCTGGTCCAAGTTAGCCCCAGCCTCAGTTTGCACGTTCAGCGAGGGCGGCTCGCAGGCGAATGCAGGACCAACATCTCCGCAAGAACAACCAACTCGGACAGAAGCTACAAAAACTGAGCAATTGATTGGGAATTTTGGGGCTGTCTGTTCATTTCTGCCTATTCTAGGTAGCTTCTGACCGTGAATAAAATCCACCCCCACTAGACCAATCTTCATTCTGTTTCTGCCATAACCTTGTTCAGCAGATCAGGAGAGAATTGGTGTTCAGCCCGCCTTGGGAGCCAGCCTTGGTGACTTTGAACACCCACCAGGAACAGGGAACATCTGAAAATGCTCTTTTGAAGATCACCACCCTGAGCAGCCTGAGCCACCTGCAAAAACCTGGCACTTTAACCAGAGCCGTCCTACTCCACAGCCTCGGGAGGAGGAAAGGCTCAGCTGGAACACCCATCCCCTGCAAGGCTCTAGCAGCAGCAGGGGGGAGCCGGTCACAGAGTCTCCAGGGACCCCCAAGCCCTTCCTGCCACAGACCCCTTCTCTCCACCCCACCATTCCCGGGCACCGAACGCCGTGTCCCACAGCAACATTCCTCTGCCGGCTTTTTCTGCGCTCCTCTGCCTAATCCCCACCACTCCCTTGCTGGCTGCCTCTTGGAAGCGGACACTTGGACAGGCTCCCTGGGCTCCCAGCGACCGGGATTCATTCAAGATGAAGTCTGCCCTGGACGAGCATAGAACGTGAGTCACCCCTCGCCACAGCACGCGGCCGGCTCTCTCTGCTGCAAGGAAAGCCAGCGAGGGCTGGTGGTGAGCAGCTAAGGCAGCTAAATTTATCTTGCAAGCATCTCGGGAGGGGCATGATCAGAGCCTATAAATAATGTAAAGGGTACTGACACTAACCAATAAGTTAGGGAGATTTGTCACCGTCTCAGAGGGTGAAGAGGGACCTCCGTGCCGCAGAAGCACAGGGTCCAGTGTCAGGGTTCAGCTACAGGCTGAATGCAGCAGGAAAAACAGAAAGTGGGGAGATGGGCCCTAAACAGGGGATGCAGAATGGCTTCGGAGGCTGGTGTGTGAGCAGCCAGAACCCAACCTCTCAGTGAGCTCCGAGCCCACAACCTCCTCATCCCCACCAGCCAGTGTCTCTGCCCAGCACAGGGGGGTCAGCGCTGCTGATGCCCTCATCCAGAGCTTGATTTAGGCTCTCACTCAGCTTAGGCTTTCACTCATAACAAGAGCAGAAGATGTATGAAATAGAGTGACAGGCCACAGGGAAGGCACCAAGACACGACTCTGGAGAATAAGGGGATTGATTTTCATTGCCTCTCTGAAGTGCTGTTGTAACACAAGAAAGAATCATAGAGTCATAGAGTCATTCTGGTTGGAAGAGACCTTTAAGTTCATCGAGTCCACCCGCTCCCCCAGCCCTGCCAGGGCACCACTGCCCCGTGTCCCTCAGTACCACATCTCCACGGCTTGGAAACCCCTCCAGGGATCAGGGGGACTCCACCCCTGCCCTGGGCAGCCTGGGCCAGGCCTGGGCAACCCTTGACAGTGCCCAAGAAATTGTTCGTCAGCTCCAACCTAAACCTTCCCTGGCTGGGGCAACTTGAGGCCGGTTCCTCTTGTCCTGGTGTTTGTTCCTTGGGAGCAGAGACCAACCTCACCTGTTTCCAGCCTTATGTCAGCAAGTTGTCAAAAGTGAGAAGGTCTCTTAAAAACAAACAAACCCCCCAAACCAGCAGTCTTTTTGGTGAAGCCATCCTGTGAATGCAACATGACCACTTTCTCTCATATATTTACAGACCTTTCTGCACTGCAGAAGGGCCTGCAGCTCAGGATACAGCCCGTCTTCCCAGGAGAAGCACAACCTGAACCAGTTTCCCCAATTCAGAACGTTGCACAGGCAGGAGGAATCCCGTGCCGGTGCAAGTTCACGCGCGGGGACATCTGCCAGCATGACAGTATTGCTCCTGGATGACGGGGAAACGGCTCCAGAGCCGCGCCAGCAGCACCATTATGTGTCGGGCAGGCCTGCTGATTCTCAAGCCACGATTTAATGATACATGGAATGAACACCTCATTGTGTAACTGGCATGAAATTCAAAGCTGTGGGATTTTTGTACTTTTAATTTTAACAATACCAGAACTAAGACATTCAATTTACAAGCAGCGCACACATCCAGACCACACCGCTCTGCCCTGGTACAGCAGCAATTGCTGATAGTCTAGTAAGTGACTAAAACAACTGGTCCTAATTAGCCAAAAGTGAAAAAAGCAAAACCAAACA